>CM060948.1:227118989-227161489 GCA_030765055.1 Mantis religiosa
GCTCATAGCAGAAACCGAGAAAAGCTCGACTTTTTCAGTAGAGACTCGAACGGCCGCCCTCTGTCAGAGACGATGAAGGTTCCAAATGGCGAGCCTCGGGGCCACATGCCTGACGTCGACCAATTTACAGCCCCGAAGTCAATCTGTTAGTTTAGAGAGGGAGCTGAACCGAGAGGGAGGAGAACTTTGTGGACTAGGGAAAGCCACGGTAAAACTGATTGAGTGGTTGGCTATCGGGAATCGAGCCCGCGGCCTCCTGAATGCGAGCGTCACGCACTACCGTCAATTATTTACACCCTTAGAAGCGAAGTTAACTCCATTCAAGGTCAGCAGTGACTTTAATTCCTATTTGTAAGAGAATTTGTGCAGGATATAAGGTACGAGGGCTGATCAACAAAGACTGTGACTGATTTTTTCCTGTAGCTTCCGTGATAGTTTCGTATCTGTAACATAAATATTTGAAAATAGCGGGTTTTATGCATAATATCGGTAGGCGGCAGCACTATCGTATTGATAGGTTGGTAGTAATGCTTTATTTTGTAGACCCTACGTGCATTTCGCATACCAGACGGTGGAGGTTAACCGAGAGGAGCAGTACAGCGCAATCAAATTCTGTTTTCGTTTAAACCATACAGCCACCGAAACTTATGAAAAGCTGAAGCAAGCGTACAGTGAAGATGCACTACCTCGTGCAACAGTGTTTAGGTGGTTCAAGGACTTAAAAGAAGGCCAACTTGTTAGTCTAAGCAAGGTGGGCCTGGTGTTTCGGCTTCTTCTGTGACTGAAGTCAACATCAACACAGCTGCTGTGATTGTTCGAGAGGATCGGCACATAACATTACGTAACATCAGTGAAGTGTTGAGAATTTCATATGGCAGTGTGTTTACAATTATGCACGACCATCTCTATATGGCCCGGGTTTATGCTCGTTGGGTACCACGTCTGTTGACTCCCGAACAAAAGGCTGTGCGAATGGAGGCAAGCCGTGAGGTGCTGCGTCTCTTTGCTGATGGAAGGGATGCATTTTTTAAATCAATTATCACCGGTGATGAGTCATGGCTGCATCATTATGATCCTGACGGAAAACAAGCCAGTACGGTGTAGAAATCGCCAGGTTCTCCAACACCAAAAAAGGCAAAAGTTGTTCCATCTGCAGGGAAAGTGATGGTGATCACATTTTTTGACTGTATTGGAATGATTTACCAGCATGCAGTTCCCCCTCACACTACTGTTACAGCAGCATACTACAGTCAATATTAGCTATACTGAGGAAGCACATCGCAAAGAAACGACAGAGCTTTCTCGGACTGGGTGGCGACTTCATCATGACAATGCACGGCCTCACGTTGCCAATCAAGTCATGCAGTTTCTGGCTCGATTCAACATTACCTGTGTACCACATCCACCGTACAGCCCGGATCGTACACCCTGTGACTTTTTATCACTAAAGGCAAAGCTTAGGGGTATTCGATTTCAGAACTCTGTAGCAGTGCTCAAGAAAAGTGAGGAGATTCTCAAGGATCTGACAAAGTATGGTCCGCACTACGTGTTCAAGGACTGGCAGAGACGATATAAAAAGTGCATTGAACAGGAGGGGACTACTTTGAAATAGATCATGTAAACACTGAATTGAAATAATAAATATCTGTGAAAAAACTCAGTCTCATTATTTGTTGATCAGCCCTCGTATATGTTGGTATACTTTCCTAACTGCAATTGTACTTCTACATATGCCTTGGAAACCTGATTCTACCTCTTACTATAATTAATTCCTTATTTCGTGCTGTGCTCTCTCTACTGTCACAAATTTTGGTAGATTATACATTGGAGAGACACATAGAACCACTGTGGTTAGCATTCTCCATAAGAAAATAATCAAATGAAGGAACAGCAGGAGGGTATAGGCCACAGGTCACATAGACGCGCGTAAGACTCCAAATGTTCTAAGCCCGAAGACCCGTTCTACAGCTAAAGCTGCCTAAAGAGGGTGGTGAACAACCAGTCAACAAACAGTCCTTTAATATCCACGGAGATTAGAAACTTCATTGTACAAGCACACTTAAAACTTGAGAAGGTAATCAAATAAAAGGGAAATGATGGAAAAGAAATCGTGATAGATCAGAAACCATGAAAGCATTAGGCTACCAACCAGAGAAAACAAAAAGGTCAAGGTTACAGAGGAGGATCAATGAGAACCAAACTCTACACTTCCGAGATGGAAGTCTACACTCTCACTCACGCTGCACTCTAAATATGCACAAAAAAGAATGTTTAAAACCTTTGGTTTTCTAAAATGTTTAACGATCTTGCTTAAATATCTCTTTAAGATATTACCATAACAACTAAAATAAATAAAAATATAAAATATATGTGCCCGCCTCTTTAGCGTAGATGGTAGCACGTCTGCCTCACGTTCAAGAGGTCCCGAGTTCGAATCTCGGTCAGGGTCAGTTATCTGGATGAGGTTTATTCCGGGATTTTTTGTGTTATCCTGAAAGACGAATGTCGGGTAACTCCAAGCTCTAAGGACCCTGGGCGCATTTGAGCATCATTTCACCCATTTCATTCATCGTCCGATATAACTTGAAGTTAAAGGACGCAAACTACTATATATAGTATATATAGTATATATGGTGTATATATAGTAGTTTGCGTTTGCGATATCAAGTCATATATATATAATCTATCTTGAATTTTCTGGAATAACCTCTGAAGCCTCTTCATTCTGCACGACTTGCCTCATCGGTAAACTGTAGGATGCAGAGAAAATCTCGTTAAAACGTACAACGGCCCACGTCTATGGTGTGGGTTGACGTGTCCTCGACAAATCCAAGAGTATTTTGGTTGGCGAATAAGCTTACCCGAATAAGGTTTCTTTGTTGCTTTTTCTTCTCGGAGTTTTCACCTACCTTGGTGAGACCAAGGCCATATAATATTAAACTCTGTGAACCCTGCGCATTTATTTCATTTGTTCAACGTCAGATGAAACCTACCAAGTTAAACGGCTTTAAAATACAATTTATCTCAAGTAAAATCGTATCTGGCATAAGCTTTTGGGTTATTCTATGGTATTTGTAATATTTAAATAATTATACTTCTCTAAGCGGTTTGTCGGTATTCGTTTGTCTCTTGATCATACAAAAACATAGATTTTCAAAGCCGTCACACACAAATCAACGTAATTTAAAAATTTAAAAAGTTATCGATTTTTTATAAATATTACTAAAATTTTGGTCTGCTGCACCCTGCTTATACCTCCCAAAGAAGTGCAGTGTGTAAAGGGAGTTTATATCTATTAACAGAAATGGTTTGAAGAAAAGGCTTCATTAAGAATAGATTGTGAAAACGAAGTATAGTCATAAAAACTTAACATAACAGAATTTTTATTGAAATGAAAATAGCGATGAGAAAATTGTTATTCTTTCTCATTAATATTAAAGTTTCCTTATTTGATTATTGAGGATACCATGAAGAAGACAGCAGAAAGCCTTCATAGTGATGCTATAAATAATTATTTTTTCAAAAAAGGACATTTAAATGCATGAATATGAACTTTACTTAAGTTTGAAGACAAGACACAATTTTTCAAACCCTATTTCCTGAAATTCTCAGGGGGCATGGGAATTCTCAAGCAGAGACTATGAGTCAGGCAAAACGCGGTCTCCTGATTTGTCTGAACAGTCAGCAGACTAGTTTGTTACCTACAATGTCATTGCGCAAAGTCCAGTAACGTTCAACCTACAGTAAGTTAATTTGTCATTAATGCTTGGAAATTCTAATGTCCATTTCTTATTTTTCATCTTGAAGTAGGGAATTAACCTAAGAGTAGGATGACCTTGTGGAACTTAATACAATGCTTACAGCCATCAACAGCTAGTAATAAATAATTCGTGAACATTTTAGAACATTTTAATTAAAATTATACATCTAATGTGGCACATGCCTTTTTTAAGCCACTCCTCTACAAACTATTCTTATAAAAGCTTGTTCTTCATTCTGCCTTATGAAAATCGAGATGAAAATTTGTTAAAATTATTTTATTACACCTTTCCTTACAGATATATAGATAAACAGGGATACAATAAATTTAATGTATTGTAACTTTGTGGGTTCGTGAAATGAAAAGTCCAATTGCACCACTCAAAAATGTTCTTTATTTCCACCGACTTACAGTTAAACACTTGCCAATTACACGGAATTACGTAATGCACACAATTACAATTCACCAGTTCGTCCGTTACCGTTCCGATGCACGTACACAGTCTTCTCGTTCGTTTGCTAGCTCGTCAAGCACTGACTGACGGAATTCACTCGCTGCAGCCCTTTTTATAGGAATATCGCCGTGTTCTCGAAGTCTCTAGTTTCCGTGAATCCACGCGAGGGTTCCAGATGGCATTGGAAGGGGGGAAAGAGGCGGCCAGCCACAAGTGACATTTCCCTAAACATCCCCCTCAGTTAGTGACAGAGACTAATGGGAGGTTGTGGTTGGCTGCCTCTGGCCCCTTACTCAGCTGTCGTTGGTTGCGCTTTCCGCTAATTGAGTGACACTGCTCCCTCCTCAAAGCTGGTCGTCCCGAACAGCACCATCCTTGCGGGCTAGACGATCCAGGTGTACCACCAACATCTTCCCTCGGGGAACCATCTGGATGCGGCAGACCACGTCGTTGATCCTCTTCACCACCCGGTACAGTCCTTACCATGGCTGCTGGAGCTTCGGGCAGCGTCCCTTGGTCCGGGTAGGACGGTGCAACCAGACTAGGTCACCTTGCTGGAACCCTTGGCTGTTGGCTTGCCTGTCATATCTGGTCTTCATGCGGTCGCTCGCCTTTTGGATGTTCTGGCGAGCCATCTCGTGCATGTCGTGGAGATGGTCCAACAAGTTCTCCACATACTCGGTCGCTGGCTGTTTCGCTTCCGGAGGGCTTCCAAAATCCAGGTCACAAGGGAGGCGTAACTCTCGGCCGAACATTAAGCTGGCTGGCGTCATCCCATTGTGTCGTGTGTAGACGAGCGGTAGGCCAGCAAGAACAGTCGCACCTTGACGTCCCAGTCTCGCTCATGGCTGGGCACGACCTTCCTCAGGTGTTCCCCTAAGGTCCTGATGTATCTTTCGAATATGCCATCCGACTGGGGATGTAGAGGCGTCGTGCGGGTCTTGTTCACCCCAAGCCTTTGTAGTGCCTCCTTCATTAGGTTGGACTCAAAGTTGGTACCCTGGTCACTGTGTAGCTCTAACGGCACCCCAAATCGACAGAACACTTGCTCCACGTGGCAGTCTGTGATTGTCCTTGCCTCTTGGTTTGGGATGGCATACACCTCCGGCCACTTGGTGAAGTAGTCCACGACCACCATTAGGTACTTGTTGCCTCGGTCGGAAACTGGGAACGGACCAGCAATGTCAACGGCGGTCCGTTCGAATGGCGCTCCGACGTTGTACTGCTGCATGCGACCCCGGCTCCTAGTCTGGGGGCCACAACTTGCCGCGCACACGTGACACTGACGGCACCATCTCTAAGCATCTGTTCGGAGCCTCAGCCAGTAGTAGCGCTACCGTAGTTTGTCAATCGTTTGGTTCCATCCCAGGTGTCCTCCCGAAGTACCGGCGTGCACTTCCTCCAAGACTTCAGGGACCTTACTCCGGGGAAGTACCAACTGTTCTCTCTGCGACTTCCCATCGGGTGACTCCCATACCCGGAAATGCATGCCCTCTCTGGTCTTCAACGAGTCCCATTGGGCCCAGTACGACTTGTAGGTGGCGCTCCTCGGTGCGATGTCCTCCCAGGTTGGTCTCGTCCCTGCCTCCACTTCCCTCAAGAGTGGCCCCAAGTCTGCGTCTGCCAGCTGCTCTCTCCTCAGGCCTGCGCTATCCCAGCCGTCCGCAGGCACTGCCACAACTACTCGGACTGCTGCGGCACGCTCCTTCTCTTCCACTCTTTGGCACTGGCTGCATTCTTCTGCACAGGGTCTTCGGGACATGGCGTCTGCGTTACCGAGGCTCTTCCCTCTACGATGTTCCGAGGTGAAGTCGTACTCCTGCAGCCTCTGGACGCAACGTGCTGTCTGGACTTCCAGGTTCTTAAGGTTCAATAGCCAGGTTAGGGCGGAATGGTCAGTCCTCAGGTGGAATTGCTGACCGTACAGGTACTTGTGGAAGTGCTCCAAGGTCTTTACTACCGCCAATAATTCTCGTCAGGTGAGGCAGTAGTTATTCTCTGCCTTGGATAGCGTCTTACTGTAGTAGGCTATCACCCGCTCATGGCCGTCCTGGATGTGCGATAGGACGCCTGCAATGCAATGGCCGCTGGCGTCGGTGTCCACAATGAAGGCGCCACCCGGTTGTGGGAAACCCAAAATTTAAGCACTGCACAGGGTCTCCTTTAAGTACTGTAGCGTTTTCGGCGTCCTCTGTCCACACTTAAGGCCGGTGTTCCTGTTTCAGGTGGGTGAGGGGTTTTGCGATGTTGGAGAACCCCTTTATGAAGCGGCGGTAATAACTGCACAGCCCTTGGAAACTGCGCAATTCTTTCTCATCCTTTGGGCAAGGCCAATCTCTCACAGCCTGAGACTTCTCCGGGCCTGTGGCCACTCCGGTTGCTGAGACAATGTGGCCTAAGTAGTTCACTTCCTTGCGGAAGAGCTGGCACTTCTTCGTGTTCAGCTTCAAGTTGGTCGCCTGCAGTCTCTGTAGCACTTTACTCAGATTATCGAGGTGATCTTCAAAAGTCTTCCCGACGATGACGATGTCGTCCAGGTATAGCAGGCAGGCATCGTAAGTCAGCCCTCTCATCACTGACTCCATGAGGCGTTGGAAGGTAGCTGGTGCGTTGTAGAGGCCAAAGGGCATAACCGTGAACTGCCAGAACCCTTGGCCCGTCGAGAATGCGCTCTTCTCCTTGTCTCTTGGGTCTAGAGCTACCTGTCAGTAGCCCGACTTCAGGTCCAGGGTCGAGAACCACTGTGCACCAGCTAGCGTGTCCAGGGTGTCGTCAATCCGGGGTAAGGGGAAACAGACCTTCCGGGTGACAGCGTTCAACTTTCTGTAGTCTACACAGAAGCGCAGCTCGCCATGCTTCTTTGTCACCAAGACTACAGGGGAACACCAAGCGCTGTCAGACTCTTCAATCACTCCCCTGGATCTCATGTCCTCCAGCTTGTCTCGTACCGCCCCTTGCTTCGCCAGCTATGAACGCGTCTATGTGGTTGCCGAATAGGCCAGACGTCTCCGATGTCGATGCGGTGAGGCACTGTCCGTGCGGCCGTAGTCACTATCGCCTTGGCTGAAGACGTGCTCGTATGGCCTCAGTAGTTGTCGAACTTTCTCCAGCTGTTCAGTGGTCAGTTGGTCGGCCGTCCTCTCCAGTAAGCCTTCTAGCCGGGGCCCCAGGTGTTGCTTCGGCGCCGGCTCCTGTGTCCTATCGTTTGCTGTTACGCTCACCACGGGCTCGCAGGTTCCCAACTCCGTTCCTGCCTGGATGTCGTGATCGGTGTCCGTTGGATTTAGCAGTCTCACTGGCACCTCCTCTCGGCACGGCAGCAGTGCCCTGGCTACACATAGTCCGTGCACAGGCGTCTTCTGGTCCAGCATCATGTTCCTGGTTCTCTGGCCTTCCAGTCGCGCCGTCACCACCACCTCGCTCCTCGCGGGGACAACCACGTCTTCGTCCAAGACGACCCTGCAAATTCCAAGGCGCTCCTCTGGTTGACGGAGTATAACCTCTTCTCCGTTGAGCCGCGGGACCTTCTTGCCGACGTCGACCGCGGCTCATGGCTCCTGAGGGCATCCAGTCCCAGAATCACCTCCTCAGCCACCTTCGCGACGAACACCCACAGACGCACGGCACTCCGTCCCAAGGTCAGATCCAGCAGGGCCTCCTTCTCCACAGGCAAAGTGTCGCCCAATGCCGTGACAAGCTAGTATGGTCGGTTCGTCTTCCATGTCGGCAAACCCTTCGCCAGGTCAGGTCTGATGATTTTCACGGCCGCCCACCAGCACGCGGCACGGCTTTCCTCTTACCCAACAGTCCGCGATGAGGCTGTCATCCATACGCCGGCTGACGGCGCGCAGTGTCACTCGAGGGGATGGTGCTGATGGCGCCGACGTGCCCCTCTCCACGACGGCCCTTACTCGTTTTCCGGCTGCTCTTCCTGGTGTGGGCAGTCTCTCTGCAGGTGTCCGGGCTGTACATACCCCCAGCACAGGCCACTAGGTGTTCGCCGGCGTCCCTCAGCTGGTCTTCTTTCTCCGGCGTAGCGGACACTCCTCGTTCTCGACGTCGGGATAGATGTTACCTTGGCCGCCTCCATCCTTAATCCCGCCGTCAGCGCCTCGTGGATGGTTTTATAATCGCCGAACATTAGGCGCTGACGAATCTCCGTGTCCCGTACCCCGTCCACAAAGTTGTAGGCGGCTTCCCGGGATACGAACTCCAGTGGCAGGTCAACCAAGGCCTTGCTAGCCAGCTGCTCAATCGCTATGGCGAACTCCTGCAGCGTCTCCCCCGGCTGTTATGACCTTGCCTTTAGCTGGCTGCGGTACGCTGCGGCTAAGCGGTGGTTCCCGAAACGATTCTCCAGGGCCTCCCAGATGTCCTTGGGTGCCGCCGTTGTCTGCACCGCGTTTAGGACTTCCGCGGCTCCTCCCTGTATGCTGGCTATTAACTGTGTGGCCTCCTCCTCCGGTGACCATCTGTTGTGTTTGGCCACTGTGTCGAACTGGCGGCGGAAGCCCTCAAATGTTGACGCGCCGTCATATTTCGGAGGTTTGACGCACGCCGATGTTGTGTCGCGTCCCGATGCGTCGGCCTTCAAATCCTTCAACCTCCTGCCGACGACGTCCTCCACCATGGCGTTCAGGGACTTGACGCTGTTGTCGGCCTTCCCTTCCAGCTCTTTAACGCGGTTTGCCAAGTCTCCGACGCGTTCGTCCACTTGGCCGATCCGCTTGCCGAGCCCCGTGACGTCCTCCCTCACGCCGGCCAACTGTTCCTCAAATTTGGCGGCGAGGGCCTCGTTCGCAACCTTCATTTCTTCCATCTTCCCCGTGAGGTTATCGTTAGCCGTCTTCATTTCTTCCAGCTTTGCGGCCAGGTTGTTATTTGCCGCTTCTGTTTTCGCAGCGAGGTTATCATTTGCTGCTTTCATTTCCGAGGTCAGTTCGGCCTTCATTTGCATCATCTTCTCCAAAATCTTTTCCAATGCCACGTCCATGGTTGTAATGTTCGGTGATGTTGTCATCCCACTTCTGACACCAGCGTGACTTTGTGGGTTCGTTAAATGAGAAGTCCAATTGCAACACTCAAAAATGTTCTTTATTTCAACCGACTTACAGTTAAACACTGGCCAATTACATGGAATTACGTAATGCACACAATTACAATTCACCAGTTGGTCCGCTACCGTTCCGATGCACGTACACAGTCTTCTCGTTCGTTCGCTAGCTCGTCAAGCACTGACTGACTGAATTCACTCTTTGCAGCTCTTTTTATAGGAATATCGCCGTGTTCTCGAAGTCTCTAGTTTCCGTGAATCCACGCGAAGGTTCCAGATGGCAGTGGAAGGGGGAAAAGAGGCGGCCAGCGACAAGTGACATTTCCCTAATCATCCCCCTCAGTTAGTGACAGAGCTTAATGGAGGGTGTGGTTGGCTGCCTCTGGCCCCTTACTCAGCTGTCGTTGGTTGCGCTTTCCGCTAATTGGGTGACACTATATACTCCTTTTAAATAAGAATGGCCAAATCAAGGGTTTGAAATTCCATTCTTTTCAGAAGACCTCAAAAACGAATAGTGGCTGAGCAGTTAAAAAACCGATTTAAGTATACATCATTCCAAACAGTAGTAAAAATATCTCTGAAATGGTTAATGGTACAAACAAGTTATTTTACAGTTGACAATCGTGTACTTTAACTATATTTAAATTTATGGTGCAGTAAGATTTTGTGTTTCTCTTGCAGTTTACCACTTTATTATGACAAAGTCATTCAGAATAAAATGGACTTCACACGCTGTGAATGGAAAATTTAAAGTATAAATTTTATAACTCATGCACATATCCCAAAGGTAAGGCATTTTAATTAAAAGCATTAACCATTTTCGAAGATAAGAGAATAAAAAATAACCAAAGTTGTTTCATTTATATCTTAGTCTGATTAGCATACTTGGAGGATAACGTTTAAATATCAAGTTTGATATATTAACCGAGTTTTAGTTCTTGAATAATGTTCCATGTCACCCTTTTCGGATGTAACATAGTATTTTCCCTAATTAACACAGCAAATTAGTAGAGAAAGAACTAGCAACATTAATAGGTAATTAATGAATCCTCTTCAATACTTTGTTACAGAGAGTAAATAGGGACAGTGTTGCATTCCACCCAAAAGTTCGATACAAAGGTTTCACCAGAAATGTTTTAAGACTTATTGAACCCAAATAAATAATGTTTATAAAAATGTCTTTAGGCATTTATGGCCATGGCGTGGCTGAGTGGTCAGACCACTTGGCTCTCACGAAGGCGGCCCGGGTTCGATCCAGGTGACCGCAAAGTGAGATTTATGATGGATGACACGGCGCTGGGTCTGATTTTCTCCTGATCCTCCGGTTTCCCTCTCCAGCATTCCAGCAATTGCTCCATTATCTTTCCTATAACTCATGTCGTCCTCATACTATTATCCAATTCCTTCACTCTTACACCAGGCATTGAGCGGATCACTCATGCTGGTTTTCTATCTGACTCAAAGCTTTGGTTCCTCAGAATCGCCTTAAGGGATTGAGGAACAAGAGTATCCTAACACCACTGTAAGTAGTGCTACAAGGGATAAGGTAAAGAAGAATAATTCTCTAGGTATTTGTATATGTGTGTCTATGAACAGCTTAACGAAAAATATGATGTTTTGGACTCACGTGACTTTCTTTATTACAAACGCTTGTTCCTCTATCTGCTTCATGTTCCTCTAGATAAACATTTGCAAAAATTATCATATTGATAATGTTCACGTAGGTGTAAAATAAATATGAGTATACATTGGGATTCAGGCAACATTCAAATATTTAAACAAGTGGCCACTATGTGGTGCCTCTGAAATTCCGTTCACTTTACATAATCTACATGTAAAAGAAAATGAAGAACGGCTTCCCACTTAAGAAAAATATATCTATTGGAAAATAAGACAAGTATCAAGGAATGTCTCCCAGAAGGTTCACTTCAAAAAATGTATCTTTGGCATAAATTACACAATTTTGATCGAATTGCCATATATTTAATGTACTAACATGAAAAATGTAAAGTATAATTTAAATATTCTTGGAATAGTCCCTGAAATCACCTGCAATCTGAATGACTTGCATAACTGGTAAAATGTAAAAGAGACACAAAATCTTACTACACAAAAATGCAGATCTCATTAAAGAACACAATTTATGTCAAAAAACTTTTCATTCTATCGTTAACCATTTTATATACATTGTTTTGCTTTTTCAAATACTTATAATTTTCTCAAGTAGAAGTAGTTATTGGTCTTGACATTTATTTCTTTCCTCTGTTCCTTCTATATGCTCATGCAAATAAAATGGAATTGGGTGTGTAGCAGTTTGGCACATTAACAATTGGGCACACAGATAATTATCCAGGTTTCGGAGGGTTGTTTATCCGGTTTAATTCTGAAGGTCATTTTCAGGTGACAAAAGCTAAAGATGCAAACGATGTAGAAAATAACATAGCCAAATATACACTATCCACGCCGATCTTAGAAGTAAAATCATGAAACCAATGACATGCCGGTGGTATACGCTCTTCTTCCAAATAAGAAAAAGGGGACTTATAGCAGGCTGTTAAACACAATTAAAGAGAAGATTCCAGACCGGAACCCCAAGAAAGTAATTGAAGATTTTGAACCTGGCGCTATTCGTCTGTGTTTCGAAATGTACCAATTTCTGGTTGCAGCTATCATTTCAGTCAGTAATAATAATAATAATAATAATAATAATAATAATAATAATAATAATAATAATAATAATAATAATAATAATAATAATAATAATAATAATAATAATAATAATAATAATAATAATAATAATAATAATAATAATAATAATAATAATAATAATAATAATAATAATAATAATAATAATAATAATAATAATCATAATAATCATAATAATCATAATAATCATAATCATAATAATAATAATAATAATAATAATAATAATAATAATAATAATAATAATAATAATAATAATAATAATAATAATAATAATAATAATAATAATGATAATAATGATAATAATGATAATAATGATAATAATGATAATAATGATAATAATGATAATAATGATAATAATGATAATAATGATAATAATGATAATAATGATAATAATGATAATAATGATAATAATGATAATAATGATAATAATGATAATAATGATAATAATGATAATAATGATAATAATGATAATAATGATAATAATGATAATAATGATAATAATGATAATAATGATAATAATGATAATAATGATAATAATGATAATAATGATAATAATGATAATAATGATAATAATGATAATAATGATAATAATGATAATAATGATAATAATGATAATAATGATAATAATGATAATAATGATAATAATGATAATAATGATAATAATGATAATAATGATAATAATGATAATAATGATAATAATGATAATAATGATAATAATGATAATAATGATAATAATGATAATAATGATAATAATGATAATAATGATAATAATGATAATAATGATAATAATGATAATAATGATAATAATGATAATAATGATAATAATGATAATAATGATAATAATGATAATAATGATAATAATGATAATAATGATAATAATGATAATAATGATAATAATGATAATAATGATAATAATGATAATAATGATAATAATGATAATAATGATAATAATGATAATAATGATAATAATGATAATAATGATAATAATGATAATAATGATAATAATGATAATAATAATAATAATGATAATAATAATAATAATAATAATAATAATAATAATAATAATAATAATAATAATAATAATAATAATAATAATAATAATAATAATAATAATAATAATAATAATAATAATAATAATAATAATAATAATAATAATAATAATAATAATAATAATAATAATAATAATAATAATAATAATAATAATAATAAATGTTTTGTTATTGTTTCCATGGGTAGGAAGTATAGAATACCAAAAACAATTGGCATATGCGATCTTGAATCCTTTATTTCTGGTCTAATTCACTGTTGCAGCGTTCATGACTAATTGCTTTGCTGTGTATGTGGTCAGGAAACATTTTATTTCAAGCCAGCAAATGTTGAAAACATTTTAAGGCAGTGTCAAAGCATACAGCAGTAAAGCATAAAAGAATGTGGCAGTATGTTCTAATATGTTAAAACGAAAAAAAGTCATTACTGAGCACTTGCTTATGCATATCAATAATTGAATCAATATCAGGAAGCAAGACAATACAGGAAGCAAAGAAATACCTAATTTTCATTGTCAAAGTCATATTAACAAGACTTTACATATAACTATGCTATATTTTATATGATATGGTGTATTTGGAAATCAATAGTACGTCAACATTATAAATTTGAATTTGGTTTCGAATTTAAAACAGTTATTCAGTCGTTATAGTTACATACCTCGTAATGTATAATCCTGCCTCCCACGATTTAGTAATTTAAATATATGATCACGTATTGAAATAATTGTTTAGGGAAAATCCGATAACCTTGGGATGTAAGCAGGTCAATTACCCGTAAACAGTATATTTTAATATCTATAAACATGTCTCGCCCTATCACTTACAATGTTTATTTATCAACCAGTTCACTTCTGTCCCCCCCCCCTCCCTATGCTGCCTGAACTTTAAGATGTAATTCGGTGGGCCCAATCAGAATCTGTGAAACTGAATCGAGATCTGGATTCAAATTCCACCTCAGTGCACCTGCACCTAACGAGAACTTCCGGCAAAAAGTGTTCGAGAGCAGCACTCAGGACAAACGCAAAAAAGAACTTTGCGTTGTATTCGAATACACATTCAGATTTCGAGAACATCTCGAGAACTACCCAGAATCGAATGAATCGACTTTTGTATTCGAATTTGTCCATCACTAATATGTATCCTGAATGAATAATTTCTAATGTTCTATTTATTCAGTTTTTGCTAACACAAATAGAATAGGAAAACAATTGAGACGAAAAGTTGCTGCAGGAAATCTATTGATAAATAAATAATGCATGCTATGTTATATATCTTTTATGTAGCATTAGCAGAAACCAAATATTTAAACTGTTTTCTTAAGTTATAGCTCACATTGATGAAAATTTAAAACAACTTATTTGTATTTGCATGAAGTAATTACTAACAATCGATTTGTATGTTTGGTGTACGGGTTTATGTACTTAGAATACAAAGGAAATCTTGTTGCACGATCTTAAAAATGTTTGTGGCGATTAACAGGCATAGTAATTTCTAAGCATCAAAGACAGACGGATAAAGACACAATGAAGTTAGGTTGTGAACTATACGCAATGGTGTCGCAGGTTACAATCCAACTACACCCCTCTTTGTTGCGTTTTAGCAGCAGCAGTTTTCAGACTGGAATTATATGCCGTATGTCCCAGGTTGTTGAAGTCAGTTTCGAAGGTGTAATTCACCTGGTAGCGTGAAGCTGCTTCTATTTGCTTCGGCTAGTTTTCCTTATTTAGGCTTCTGAATTCAAGAATACCCAAGACTTGGTAAAGGATGCCGTTGATCTTTAAAGCATCTGTCATCTCGGGCTTCTTAATGCTACTAGCATACACATTTCACATTCTTTTTTTCTTTTCTTTTCTTTTCTTTTTTTTTTTTTTTTTTTTTTTTTTTTTTTTTTTTTTTTTTTTTTGCGCAACAACACCATATTCATGTTCACTCAAACATTTGAGAATTTTCCCAGCAGATATTTTTTTTACCTTGGTTGTAAGATGTTCACTTGTGCGACAGATACGTACAAATGCTCTGAGTTTTCAGTTTGGCTTGTTATTTACAGCAAATCTCTTAGAAAATTGCCTACTTCCTAATCGGCTGAAATTTTTACACTCCTGGTCGCATCCTGATCTTAAGTTGTTCTTTTCGTCACATTGCTTTAATATGATTATGGTACCTCCTATCAAAGCATCCTAACCAGCTTCCGCTCTTGGATTATGCCAACTTGTTAAGGAATAAAATTACAAACGAGATTTACACTTCTGTGTGTTAACAAGGCACTGCAGCTAACCAGTGTCGTATAAAAGCTAGTTTTCTCGTTGCATGTTGATTTTCTGAACATGAAATTTGGCTTCTATTGATAGTTTTCTTGCTCTATAATACACAAATTTTCACTTAAGCTGTACTTTTATAACAATGATGACACTTAACCCTAGAAAATTATAATGAAAATGTCGCACTTGTTAGCATTAAGTCTGATATGTTACTATTTACAAATATTATTTACAAGAGGTATTTATGAACATGTTTTGTGAGAAGACATTGCAGTCCCACGTCTGTAAACACCATTCATTACACCATGTTTATCTGCCCATCAGTGACGTATGGCCGCTGTTGTTTCCACCCTTTGTATTGACAATGGTTTGAACCTATATAACTTGCAACCAACTGATTCAGAATTATCATGCTGGTGATTAACATTATGTAACTTGACTTTTTACGAAGTTTAAGCTTTACGTTTATGGGCAGGTGTTGTTGTTTAGCTGCTACTTTTACGATAGAGATGAATTACGTTTTACCAACTCTAGTAAATCGTTCAATCTCTCAGTATCACATTAAGATGTCTGACTTGAATATTTTACCTCTGAACCGCATGTGGTTGCGTGATATAAGCAGAGGAAGTCTCCTTTAATATACTTTGAAGTACCAGCATTCTTCTATAGGACACATTCATTTTGTGACACTATTCCTCGCATCGCAGAGGCAGCTGTTACCAACTTTACGACATAAAGTTTCCCTGGAAACAGCTTGTCGATACGAACCCCTACAGCTTATCGGTTTTGCATTCAAGGTAGTCCTTTTAAAGTGAAACCTGCTGACGTATGTTTAGACACTCAATGAGAAGACAGGAAATGTGATTTTGAGGCAGAAATACGGTCCTCTGAGAGGAAAACGCAATGCCTTTGTATACCGATATCGCATCCCAACGCTGAAATTGAATTTTTGTTTAATTTCCTTGAAAGGCACCAACTGTCTGCTGCGTGAAAGAAAAAAAGAAAATATAATTACCCTTTGAAGTAAATAATATCATTATTCTAATGGAGTTGGGAAAATGATGAAAGAGCTACGTTGTTTCAGTTATTCAACTCTAGTCATGTGTATGTACAATAATCTAAAAATATCGTCTAGGAGTAACACCGCCTATTGCTTTGATATAGATAACTAAGATTGCTTATTATCCTTAACTACTTAGCTACAGTATGTAGAGGAAGTATGCATTCTACCCGAAAGCTCGATTTCAATACTTCAATGAATAAAACACATTTGAGGACATTGGACAGTGTAACAACAAAACCTAAGGTTGGGTAAATACCTAAATTACAAGCAGTATCTTCCAGAAATGCGAAACAAGCACAAATCTTAAATTAATCATTACCTGGATAGAGTCAAAATGAAAAATTAAATGCCATGGCCGGGATTTGAACCACGGATCTCAAATATCTTAGCCTATATACGGATAGTGTGGAGAAATGATTAACTTCCATCAATTAACTAAAATTAGTCATTATCTACTAAATGCTTCATTACTTTTTACTTTCTCAAAATTAGCTCCAATAACTTTGATTCAAATGACACGTCTTAAGTGATTTTCACGACAAATAAAATATATAAATTGTGCACAAATATGTCTTCATTCTCAATGGATTTTGTATAACATGTGAAGCGCATGAATAAAGCTTACGTCTACTCTCATTAAGCCAGTAATACTTTGTCCTTTCTTATTATTTTCTGCTGTAAGATGTTGTGTATTTAATAGTTCTGTAAATTCACGTTTAACTTTAGCTAACAGCGCATATTCTCTAATAATTTAATTTTACCTGAATTTTGCTATTTTTTCATAGTTCCTTTCAGTGTAAAAACGTCTACTAAAAATGTACATTTAACTTACAGTCAGACTTTGTAGATTACAAATGAAACCCCTAGAATTGCTCATTTATCTTGACCCGCCGTTGAATGACTTACTTATATGTAGCTGCATGGGAGTTTAAATTGCTGTCACATTTCTACCGAGAGACCCAATAACATCTGAAACGGCTGCGCAGTTTTTGCCTCGCCTTCGGCACTCGTTGCTATCTGCCGCTATCAAAAAGACACGCATGAAAGCATAAAAAGTTTGTGAAACTACTTTTAGAGGCTTCACTTACTAATGTTATTAAAAGAGATGCTGAAACTGGCCACCGTCGTTGTCCATACATGTTTGTCACCTCTTTCGGAAGCTATCCATCACTCGCCGTAATTCACATTGAGAAATGCTGGCGCGTTCCTGGTGAGTATTTTGTTTTAATACTTTCAGGATGTGTGATTTTGTCTTGTACAATTTATGATTTAAGTTACTCCAGAGATATAAAGTCGCGGTAGTTAGGGTCCACAAAACTTTGCTAATAATTCTACCTGAAACAAATTTTCAATTGCTCTAATCGAAAGGTTGGCTTTATGAGCTGTTGCACAGTATTGTTGAAAAAAGGCAAAATCATGCTCCCTGTCTGTTAATTCTCTAAGAAGAAGGGGCAAAGGTGTGTGTACGGGTGCTAACTGTTGATTCGAATGAATTGGGTCTATAACTCTTACTTCGCTGATGGAGAAATGCCAGCATTTCTCAACGTGAACTAAAGCGAGTGATGGGTAGTTAGAGGTGCAAAGCATGTATGGACAACAGCGAGGCCAATTTCAGCATATCCTTTAATAACAAGAGCAAATAAACCTTTAAATGTAGTTTTAAAAATATTGAAGGGTTTCGGCCACGCCTATCTATAATTGCGGCAAACGCAACGAGCGCCAAAGGCACGGATATGTAAAATACTGCGCAGGCGGTTCGGATATTTTTGGATCTGTCGGTATAACAAGGTTAAGTTATGTTCTGATACAAGACATTCGACACACTTACATTACTTCAAATAGATTTAATTTATTTGTTAAACCTGGATATAAGTTAGTTGGACAGGAAGTATTAGTAACATCACCCATACCACGCAGCCATTGAATGTGCAATGAACATCATCAGATTTTACGGGCTGTAGCTGTTTACTTACCTGAGTATTAACGGTAGAACCCATGTACATTAAACTTATAGCGCATCGCCCAATCTTCCTCCCTTTCATCGGACTGCAAGTTAATCAAATGGTTTATTATGCTCAAATGAGTCTATTGTCCATAGGACATAAAGTTATCCGACATTCATTACTTTAGCACAAGAGAAAGTCCCAGAAAATACCTTAACCGGATAAAACATTCTCGGCAAAATTCGAACTTAGGACCTCCTGAATGTGAGATAGACACACTACCCGCCCCCACAGAACAAAGGGAATTAAAGTATAGTTGTGTGTTGTTATGGTTGTATTTGTTTTACTTTTATTAATGCTAAGCTATATACTGTGTTTATGGCCGATGTTCAGCTTGGCTCTTCACTGGTCATAATTTGCAGTACAATTCCTTAATACAAGTACATACTTTTTGGAGTTTTTTTACTGTCCGTACCCATTTATTATACATTTTGTTTAAAATTTCCCTGAACTATAATCTTTTCAATTATATAGAAAGCCAAGGGTGGTATGGCAAACCAATTGCCGATATTCCTATTGTATTATTGTCAAATGTAGGAAACATTTTTACGGTATTATAGCAAGTAAGCTACAAAAATGGGTCGAAGCATATAATATTCTCTGGAATTGTAGATAGAAACCGAAAAGAGAAAAGGTGATTATATATTTATTATAAAAACACTGTTATATAAATATTTAAAGTATAATAGCAGAAAGTTATACATGGGTTTTTTAGATCTAGAGAAAGCGTATGAACAAACTGAACAGCACAGTTGTGACACAAATTGAGTAAAGGAGTGAGTAAGCACTTTTAAAGCATTGTATAATGAGAATTCCTTTTGTATACTTAAGGGTTGGGGTGGTAACAAGAGAAAGGCCCCAGGCGAAGATGTAAGCATTAAAGCAAACAGTTGACTCTCGAGCGTTCTCAGAAATTTACAAATTCTAAATTAGCAGCATAGAAGCAGAAAAAGAAATAGAGCACGTATATGCTCTAGTACTTCGTAAGAGATAAATTAAGAAACATTGTTATCGTATACATATAATCAACACCAACTCCAATACTCAGACCATAATACGAGAATCGATTGTAGGAAAAATGGCGGCACTCGTGGCCCAGCTTGTTATGTTGTGGTTATATCTACAGAGTAAAGTGTGTGTTTGTTTACTTTGATTGTGTGTTTGAAGAATTAATGTAATTCATATTACAGTGGCAATTAGTGACTAACGAGTTAGTTTATAGTTGGGTATTTAACATAAAGTGATAACGTTTACCTAAATATATACTGTGAAGTATTGTCGAAATGCATCGTTGTTGTGTTCCCAGCTACAATCTAATTATGGTAGTATACCTCACACAACATTTAAATTTGCGAAGGTAAAATCGTAATGGGATAAGTGTATCAGGATCATACATCGTAAAGATTTTAAAGTTAATGACAAAACTGTAGTTTGTATTCATCATTTTGAACAGTGCTTTGAGGTTAAGGAAGACATCTTTCCAGTAAATGATGGTGAACCAATTCGTGCCCTTCGAAAAGTACAAAAATTAATAGATGATGCCCACCCCACGATGTTTAAGAATCAGCCATCCTATCACACATTAAAGCTCAACCAGAAAAGACGAAATCCTGAAGAATGCATCCAACACATTTTACAGAGAGTAAAGATAATTTTAATATTTGGTGTGCACAAGATGTTATTGACAGTTTTGAACCGTAGTGGTGAGGAGATTTTAACCCATTGATAGTCATTATTAAAGACGATTAGTTACGCTCTTTTCAATAACATTCAAGATCCCAACTTCACTGATGTTCCTTCACTTAATAAGTTTCAAAGTATTTCATAACCTAGAAGCAATATTATGAGCCTACCAGTGGGAAATTTTAAATGGATCTTGCAGTGTGAGGGAACTGACACCTTCAAACGTGACAATTGGAGTAAACTGGACAATCTGGTGAGTTCTCTTAAATATTATAGTATAAGCAGTACCTATGTCCTTACCAGAAAAGGTTACTATGTAAACAATATAAAAGAAACTTTAGCACTTGCTACAGACGATAGGATGATACAGTCCAATAAGATAAAGTTTGCTGTGTTTAATGCTTATGAGTTGTCATGCCTTATAAATTAAATTTTGATTGGAAGTATAAGGTGGAAAATGCATAGTACTGGTCGTGCTACTATATAATGTGATAAGCTCTTAGGATTTGTCATGATGCTCTTTATTTATGTTATTACACGTTTTAGTTGAAAGTATAGTGATAAATGCTTAGGAGTTACTTCGTTGCTCCGTAATATGGATTATATTATGTCCATTGTGTATAGTTTCCTATTTTGCGTAACCAGAGTCGTTGGGCTTCGACGGGCGCCATCTTGGAATCTGTATTATGGTCTGAGTATTGGAGTTGGTGTTGATATAATTTATAAACCGTCTGGTCAGAATTTTCTCATTTTCTAAATGTGCCATAGGATGTATAGGTAAGTATGTATGTATGTATTTATGTATTTATTTATGTATGTATATATGTATGTATTTTTTCTATTGAATGTATGTATGTACGTATGTATGTTCGTATGTATGTACGTATGTACGTATGCATGTAAATATGTATGTGTATGTATGTCTGTGTGTATGTACGTATGTATGTACGTATGTATGTATATATGTACGTGTGTGTATGTATACATGTATGTTTGTATGTATTGTCGCGAACCCTTATCTACGATCGCGCGGCTTGTTTACACAAAAGGAACTGATAGGCGGGCAGTGTGAAAACCACGCGCGGGCGGAAAAGATAACATGCAGATAAAGGTCTGCCGAAACAAACAAACTGAGATATATGGACATTTTTAGATACTTCTGTACTTATAGAGACTGTTCAGGTTCTGGTTTATTTTAGAATGATCTAGAAATTAGCATGATATATATAAGCGATTGTGACACGCCAGCCGGACAGTTGCAAGTTGTAAACAGTGAGGAGTTAAGCTGTGAAACAAGAGTTGCAAGTTGTAAAACAGAGAGGTACGCAGAGAACAGCTGAGGGAGTTGTGTAAAGTCATGTAACGAGTGTTGTCAACAGTGGAAGTTGAGTAAGCTGTTTGCTACTGTGATCGACCTTGGTGTGTGTATGTATGTATATATGTGTGTATGTGTGCATGTGTGTATGTGTGTATGTATGTATGTATGTATGTATGTATGTATGTATGTATGTATGTATGTATGTATGTATGTATGTATGTATGTATGTATGTATGTATGTATGTATGTATGTACGTATGTATGTGTGTATGTTTGCATGTGTGTATGTGTGTATGTATGTATGTGTGTATGCGTGTATGTATGTATGCATGTATGTATGTATCTATGTATGTACGTATGAATGTATGCATTTTTTCTAATGTGTGTATGTATGCATGTATGTATGTATGTACGTATGAATGTATGTATTTTTTCTAATGTATGTATGTATGCATGCATGTATGTATGTATGTATTGGTATAAACTAATACAAGTTTGAATGCGCCCTTTTGAATAACAGGAAAAACTTTGAGGGGTATAACTTTTTATTTACATAAATAGCTGTAAATTTATTATCCACATAATATTCGGATTTTTTAAATGTTTAATTAAAAAGTAAAGTCTCATATTTAACGTTTTATATTCTTACAAAGTGTTGAATGACTACAAAGTCATCACTATAATTTAGTAATATGAGTATATTAATGACTAATTTAACTGTAAAATATATTTTGAAAACCATTGCGCCATTGGGGAAATTTATCTAAAGAGTAAAAAATATACGAATAAAAAATAAATATCTGTGATACTAACATGCGTACTTATATGAAATTTGATCAACACTTTATACTTTAGTCTCGATTGCGAAATACAATTTTTTAATTAGTTCCTCATATTTTGTATTTTTAAATTTCACAGTTAAGTATCCTCGACGTTTGGCATTAAAAATACTGATAATTTCAGCATATGGAATGTATACTCTATTGGTAGTTGCTTTATTATTTGAATGGTATCTACTTATGTATTTCCTGTTATAATAGAAATAGGCTTCGAAGTGAATTGGGAAATTATATTTTTCTTACATCTGGGCTACAAGACGCATTAACCATTTTAAATCATATTCCTGCATGACTTTTGGCACTATCATGTATCGAACGCAATATAGAAGATGCACATGAAGGAATAGAAGTGTAAGGAAGAAATGGAAAAAACAAAGAAACAAAACTGAGGTGTTTGGTTAGAAACGACGATCCTTAACATGTGGAAAACCTTTAAGTTTACAATTAAATATTTATAAAAGTAGAATAGGAAACTCCCTAAACTGCTGCTAATACTAATGTAGCATGGCAGAAGGCTCAAACTGTATTTATAAAGGGCCAAAACTGTCCGTTTCAAACCCTTACCAATTATGAAAACTCAAACAGAGAGTAATTTTTGTCTTTGGTTAGATAATCATCGACACAGCACTTTTATTTCCAAAGTGTGTTAATGCGCACAAAACCGATATTCCGATATTGCACCATCATTCTGTTTAATACGTCTATAACGAAAAGGAATCCCAGATAATGCCGCGGCTCTCTTCGCAGGGGTGAGGGAGATTGAGTATCCGATTGAAACAATAAAGATATTGCAGAAGCCAGCGAAATACCTGCCTATCTTACGATGACGACGGCAATAAAACCGATTCGCATTTACGTTTATTGTTATTAGGGCCTTTCTGTTATTGGACGGAAGCTTTATTCGATATATTCAGATGCAAAGTAATACTATGATAGTGTAGTCTGAGAATAGCCGGACTCGGTTCCGTATGGATGCATTATAAACCAGCTATGTGAAAAATTGTTCATAAAGCAAAATACGGAAGTTTGTTGAAAAACGATATGAACGGCGGATGTGCTTAAAGCGAGGAAGAACACCAAATCAACCCGAGCGCCGAACCGTTCGCGAGCCACACGTGGTCGAACTGATAATCTGCCTCCTGTCGGGGTTTTCTGACGTCAGTTGACATTGACACATTGTCGCGCTAGTTCGTTCTTTTTCTTTCCATCTTTCTCCAGTCCAGTAAGTTTTATTTTGTGTATATTGTTTTTGTTTCACTATTCTTTATTTAACTATTAGGGAGCGCAAGAAACTTATTTATGCTTATAAACCCAAATGCTGGGATCTGGGATCCTAAACCTAAGGACTACTTCAAAAAGTTCTAAAATAAGATGCCTGGAAGGAAATAAGCGTTAAGATAAGTATAATGAGAAGATGATATATTTGTTGTGTTCTAACCGCCTGAGAAAAAATAACAATGGCCGTGCAATGGCTGAGTGGTTAGACAGCTCGCCTCTCAGCTGGTTCGATCCCAGGAATCCGCAAAGTGAGATTCGTGGTGGACAATAAGGCGATGAGGCAGGTTTTCTTCGAGATCACCGGTTTCCCCCGCCATCGGTGCTCCATATTCATTTCATGCACCATCAGTATCATCAGCTACGGTGCCGCATGTAGTAAAAGCGGGCGTTAAACACTAAAAGAATAATGTTGCATTCGTATACTCGCTCTTGTATAAACCACTTCAGAAAAAGTTTTGGTTTTGCATTTACTTTCCTAATTGAGATAAACATTTGCTGAAATAGTTTTACTACATATTTCCTTGTAGAGAATGCGAATCGGAGAAGATAAGACGTTTAAATGAGTCAATCTTTTAAATATTTTGCCGCTATGTAATTGCTTGAGAATTCCCGTTCCTTTGTGTGACCAGAAGAGAAAAAAGCAGTAATGACTTCCCATTTGAAGATAGTATAAATATTTGACAATTCAAACAGAAAATAACCAGGAACATTTTGTGAGTGATTTACTCCAAAGTAATTATTTGACATCATATATATTGTCTACTTTAACCAAATGTATATTTTAGGTGTTTTCTGTCTCCCACCGTTCACCAGTTATGCAACAGTCATTAAAAATATTGAGGACTTCACAGGCTCTTACCAGAGAATTCAATATATTCATTTCATATCTTCTGAAATTATAAACACATGGTAGTTTAACCAAATTCTTTAGAGCCACCTTTGAGAAAATCAAAATGTTCGAAAATTTTTTTTATATAAAGGATAGCTTAGGAGGCAGAAACTTCTCTGAATATCTTGCTCAGACGCTTTCTTGAAAGAGCTGAACGTTAATGCCAAGTTTAGCGTTTAAATGACTTTTCGTTTTTTAGTTATATTCTTCATGGCAGATATACAAGCATACATATTACATGTGTATAAAGACAGATCCTTTTCTTAAAATTTGATGCGCTTTACTCAGATAACTTTGCCTAATCACTTTTGAAGAAACTACTCTTAAAAACTCCTATTATTCTATTCACTTCGTGCTAACCGAAATAGATGTTTAAAGAACTTGGTTTATTAATGCTGCTTTGTATGTTGAATAGGAATAAGAAAATGCAGTAGCCTAAAATGATAGTCATGCTGTTTAAGACGCGGTCACTATATAAACACTTTGAAATCCCTTTCCATCTGCATGGCCAGCAGGGGAAGAAAAAAATATAAATAATTCCCATTTTTTAAACGTATAAGTATGGGGAAAATTCATAACAATAGTAAAAAGTATCTCGGAAGAGATTAACCACAAAAAAAATGTATTCGATATAAATTGCGTATTTCAACGATATCCATAATTTTGTTACTGGATGAATAAGAAGACTGTAAATCCTTTGAGGGTAAAGGCTTCCTACTGCTCAAGAAGTAGCAATTGAGAAGCTAATTAGGGTTTCAACTCCTAAGAGCCTGTGCAGTTGCTGCGCTCCAGTATCGGCGTACTGCCGTGTCTTTAGCACTGTCACTGTTTACTTCACACACTTAACACATACACCATTGTTGTACATACTTGTCTCTGATACGCCCACTCACTTTTAGTTTATAGCACCTGGGTATCTACTTCTTCCAGTGTCTTCCATGTAGCTTTATTTAGCTAGTGTTTGCCCCCGCGACCCTGCTATCTTTTTGAAGCTATCTGTCCGTCTCATCTTTGGTCTCCTGCCGTTCGGAGTCCTATTCTGGGGTTCCACTTGTCATTAGTTGCGTCAATCGGAAGTGCTACATTCTGGCGACATGCTCTCCCCAACTCCATTTCAGCTGTTGCGCCCATAAATCCACGCTGGTAATGCCTGTCCATGTCAAGTATAATATCTTCTGCTCCATTTTGTGCAGGCAGAGTTTTAGCACTATCCTCTGTTTTGTTTCCTTTTTTTCCCCCAGAATCAAACTTTTTCTGTCCCTTGCGATTCATAATTTATGCAAACTTATTCAGAATGAAGGAAACTTAGAGGTTATGCCCTGAAAATTCAAGTTATATGGTTCATCTATCTTGAAAATACATTAAACTTACACAGAACTCGTTACAGCCTTTTTCAGAGAAATTAAAATTTTCGAAAGATGTAACATGTAAAGCACAGTTTGCGGGGGGATGGGCGTTTTTAAGAAACCTTAATGTCGCATCCTTGGAAGATGCTGAACTAAAATACGAAGTTTGATATAGGCGTGTGGGAAGAGACTAAAGATGATCTCTTTTCTCTCTCTTCTCTCTCCCTCTCTTCTCTCTCCCTCTCTTCTCTCTCCCTCTCTTCTCTCTCCCTGTCTTCTCTCTCTCTCTTTAATTCATGGAGACTCAAAACATATTTCTGGAAAATTCAGGGAAACCACTTCAAATTTTTGGTTGAAATACAGTACTTCCTTGTTTTACTATAAATACTTTAAGTAAAATAGCGCTTCTTGTTTGGAATGGTTGAACCCAGGCTTGTGCAGCAGATCCTGAAATTTAGAAAGCCACATTCTGCTACCGGTGGTTATTATTGTAGTTTTATGCCCATTAACTCATTAAAATTTACGTAGGCCAATGTGTTACCGAGTGGTTGTTTCGGTTCTTCTTATTCTCGCACAAATTGGCCATCTCTAAAGCCATGCCACTCATCAGATTAACACTTTATTTCCATCACGTGAAAAAGTGATATCCATTCAGATCAATGGATGACTGACACTGACTGCTGTTCAGCTGTGATTCGCGGTTGATGCCTGTCTTTCCCATAGATCGCCGGAAGTTCGTTGTGAAAATAAAATAAATGAACGCCAGGCGAACAAAATTGCATAGTTACTCGCACGAATTAAACTTGGTCCTATTTACATACTAACTAATTTCATTAACAACTTCCCGGTATTCTTCAAGTTCTTCTTCTTCTTCCTCTTTATATTTACGTCCGCCATCAGTAAGTCGATGAATGAAATTATGCTCAAATGAGCCCAGGATCCATAGAGCTTAGAGCTACCCGACACTCGTCTTTCAGAATAAGGTAAAATCCCGGAGAAAGCCTTATCCAGGTAACTCACCTTGACCGAGATTCGAATTGGGGATCTCTTGAACGTGAAGCGCATACACTGCCACCTACTCTACTAAGGTGGGCGTAATTCAAATAATTATTGTACGCTTATATAGAAGATATTTATGTTGTAAGCTGTCCGGGTTCGATCCCAGGAGACCGCATGTGGGATTTACGTTAGACAACCGGCGCCAGCGCATGCTTACTCCTGGATCTCCGGTTCACCCGCCATCATTTCACCAATTGCTCCATTATCACCTTTCCTTTCATCCATTTCACCCTAATTCTGTCAACTACTTCTCTCCTTCTCTCGCTCTCTCTCAAAACAGGCATCGCCCATCCTGGATTCTTTATCTGATACAGAGTTTCTGTTCCTCAATCCCGCCTAAAGGCATAAGGGACAGAGGAAGAAGAATCCACTAACACAGTGATAGTGATGAAACTGGGGAAATTGAAGAAGATGTAGATGAATAAAAATGATATATAGGTATGAATATTGACGGATGTTATGTTGCTATTATTATTATTATTATTATTATTATTATTATTATTATTATTATTATTATTATTATTATTATTATTATTATTATTATTATTATTATTATTATTATTATTATTATTATTATTATTATTATTATTATTATTATTATTATTATTATTATTATTATTATTATTATTATTATTATTATTATTATTATTATTATTATTATTATTATTATTATTATTATTATTATTATTATTATTATTATTATTATTATTATTATTATTATTATTATTATTATTATTATTATTATTATTATTATTATTATTATTATTATTATTATTATTATTATTATTATTATTATTATTATTATTATTATTATTATTATTATTATTATTATTATTATTATTATTATTATTATTATTATTATTATTATTATTATTATTATTATTATTATTATTATTATTATTATTATTATTATTATTATTATTATTATTATTATTATTATTATTATTATTATTATTATTATTATTATTATTATTATTATTATTATTATTATTATTATTATTATTATTATTATTATTATTATTATTATTATTATTATTATTATTATTATTATTATTATTATTATTATTATTATTATTATTATTATTATTATTATTATTATTATTATTATTATTATTATTATTATTATTATTATTATTATTATTATTATTATTATTATTATTATTATTATTATTATTATTATTATTATTATTATTATTATTATTATTATTATTATTACTATTATTATTATTATTATTATTGTTGTTGTTGTTGTTATTGCTCGGCTAGTCCTTCAGCTTATAGTATTAGGAATTAATTATATCGTTTCTCATACTCTCCGTATGATCTGTGATCTTCGGGATATTCTATGTCCATGACTAGACCTATTTCTGAAACCCAGAAGTAGTTCTTTACCTCAATGGTTGTGTGATGATTATGGCGGTGGAATGAGAGGACCTGCAGCTTTTCTTGGATTCCGAAGCACGTTGGGCCTTGCGGATATCTTACGTGAGCCAGTCAGAAGTGAGACTTGGATAGGACCTACTTAAAATATCCACCACAGAAAATAGAATCGAACTGCGGAGAGCCA
Organism: Mantis religiosa; assembly: GCA_030765055.1. Taxonomy (NCBI): domain Eukaryota; kingdom Metazoa; phylum Arthropoda; class Insecta; order Mantodea; family Mantidae; genus Mantis; species Mantis religiosa. The sequence continues at coordinate 227,147,315 of CM060948.1, forward strand.
CGAACAATGTTTTAGAAACAGGGCATCTTAACTTTCGTCGGTTAGAAAACAAATATTTGAGTTGTACATCTCATAAAAGAGGAACAGAGCAGAGAAAGGGGTGTGGATATTTGTAACAAAAAGAGAGAAAATTATTTGTATGAGCAAGAAAGGAAAGGAGTAAGTGGAGGCGAAGTAAGAAAGTGAAGAGTTTAGTAAGTTGTCTGGCAAAAGAATGAGAAAGTTAGAGAATGACGGAAAGAGATGTGGGAAAAGAAATGAGACAATATAAATAACAAAATCATAGCAATAAAACCGTTAATAACTAAAGACTAGTAGGGAGTGAAACATACGGGCAAAGTTTTAAATAAACTCTAAGAGAAATGGACAAAAATGGATAAGAATAGAAAGAAGAAAGTAAAGATAGAGTAGAGAGAAAGAAAGAAATTGGAATAAAAGAATATATTGGCTACCTAAAGCGCAGGACCCAAACCAACAAGGGAAGAAGCGCATACGAGATGTGAAATTAAAGAGTACACATAAGTACTATACTGTCCATTCTACTCTATTGTAGTCATTTAGGTAATTTAATTGAAACACGTATTATTGGCAATATCTATTTAACAGAACTATGATTTTCAAAGACGAATGGAGATATATTTCACTTAAGTATTGAATTCCCTAATTACCTTACACACATCCATTCACACACAATCACATTCTCTTTTCATAACGGTAGCGCAGATTTGTATTGCCCTCTTCATCATATAGGACTTCAACCCTCGCATCCAAGGGTTTTAATTAAAGAACAAATGACGATATTTGTAATTCACTGAATTGCAGGTTATCTTCGAAAGCCAGTCATATTCACTCACGCTACACTCTATCATGGGGAATGGCTACCGAGCGAGATGTTTCAGGGCAACGTACAACGTTCGCCTTCAGGGATCTGGATTCGATTGCGCCGGTCACTCTGACCTATTTCGCGGCTTTTTCTGGTTGGTGGACCAATGTCACGAATATTATGCCCCTATTTCCTATTTCATACTTGCAGAATTATGCGAGGCGTATAGTAGAACGGGTTCTCTCAGAGAGAGAGAGAGAGAGAGAGAGAGAGAGAGAGAGAGAGAGAGAGAGAGAGAGAGAGAGAGAGAAAGAGTTCTCCTTATGGAAACGCATTCCTTGAGAGGACATTTTCCGCTGGGGTTAGTATGCAATAAATAGAAACGCTAAGAATCTGGCCACTCACTGAGATTTCCGGAAGTCGAATAGAGAAATTTGTGCCTATGTGTTGAAACCCTCTTCTATTAGCTGATAACTACTAAATAGCTAACAAAAATAGCTGTAAATCGAAAAAAGGAAGACTGTGCAACAGTCTGTTAGTTCAATTTCAATATTCATTAACAGTTAAGAAAAGGCACTTTTACTATGGGGTTTGAAAACATTTTATGCATATGCATGTGATAGAGAAGGTAACTCTAAAGATCACTGAATAAATAGTAGAAAACTCACTTCATGGTTCAAATATATTTATTCCACTAAACGGAATTTATATTGTTACGTACAATACTGGGGTAACCTAAGTGACTCCACCAAATGCTACGTATGAGTAAAATGTAAATTAAGGCGCATCCACAACTCCCTAACTAGAAGTGTAGCTGAAGGATAGGGGAATTAGAGGGTAGAGCAGGATGGTAGAGCAAGTTGGGGTAGAGTAGAAGGAATTAGAGCAATGTAGAAGGGACAACACTTAATTTCATTTTACAAAAAGTTACTAAGCTTTAATAATAAAAGTCAAGATACAAGATACACCAAAGCCTTGAAGAAACTTTGGGGTGAAATATTAGTGACAATTTACGTGAATGTACTAATCTCCATGTGGAGCTTACCTTTAGAGATGTATGTCGTACTGGTGAGAAGGATGTAAATGATTATGACCTCCGCTGACGTGCAGCGTGAACCCCTTGAAGAATTCAAACGAGACTGTCACACAACTGCCCAAAATTGATATCACTAGAGTAGAGAGGGGGCCGATCACTGAACCAGGAGCTTTCCTCAATGTCAGCAAAACCCTGCAACGGTACACAAGTGTTCGCGAATTACCTATTACAATACGTGCGTTCAAAAGTTACATGAAGTGCTGATTACGATTCTTATGTCCTTAAGTTCATTTCCCGAGTATTCTGAAGTCATAACAAAGTCTGCAGCTACTGTCCCGTGAAATGAAGAGCTATGGGTTCATTGCTATATGGTCCTCTGTTACGTTCGATAACGTAAGCCAGGATATAGTAATATATTTTTTGCCAGGAAATTCTGTAGCGTTACAATCCTACATAAGTGTCAAAAATAAATTAACATTTACTATCTATCTCCACATGCGTGCGTGACAATATAACACAATTAAAATTAGTCCTAACATAGCTTTGAAACTTTTGGTATTAGCTAAAACTGAAGAAAAGTGATTCGAGTTATTCGAACTGGGGGACATGATAAATATATAACGTGTGTTATTAGGATGCCAGTTACATAAGGATGAAATTATAAATTCTTGTATCATACAACAGTGGTATATTATGACCTATTAATATTACGAATGTTCTGGAGTATAATCCTAAATTAGCATTCTATAAAATCATTAATCATATAAGGTAACGTAAAATTAAAGATGTAGAATTTTTCCCGTGGAGAAAACCATTGTGATAATTAAATATGGTAGTTAAATGGTTTGGTAATCATGGAATATTACTATACAGATGGTGGATACGAAGTGAACAGGTTTTATATTCAAGGGTACCATTAAACAAGAAGAAGAAGAAGAAGAAGAAGAAGAAGAAGAAGAAGAAGAAGAAGAAGAAGAAGAAGAAGAAGAAGAAGAAGAAGAAGAAGAAGAAGAAGAAGAAGAAGAAGAAGAAGAAGAAAAGTAGTAGTGGTAGAACGGAGAAGATAGTAATAGAGTCGGGAAGGTAGAATGGGAAACAACGAGAGAAGCATGGGTTGAAAATGAAATGAAAGATATGTAAATCTTCCCAGTTACCGCAGTAACGCAAACATTGTAACGAATTGGGATAGTAAAACTATTCTATTCGGAATTCAGTATTAGTTTGAGGTACAAAACGAGCACATCTTCTCTCTTAATTCTCGTTCATGGGAGAGGTTTGTTTTCTTCACAGCTCTCTGTGTAGGAGTGGCAGAGTTATGTAAAGGAAATGTGGGACATCACGTAGCAACGCACAAAGCCCTTTTGCAAACTTTGATCCTAGTTCTCCTACGTGAGAATCCTTTGTATCATACCTATTTATATTGGAACTGGGTGCAAACACGTATCCACTTCCATTTAAGGGTGAGATTAGTAAACGAGCTGAGGCTTAAAACTGCGACGTCTAAGGGGGAAAAATATCACTGGACACTTAACGAGAGATTAATATCTCCGCACACCTCAACGAGATAACCCGGACTACTTCTGTTGTTTGGTGGTTTGTGTCATAGCTTCCCAGGTTCCATTCTGTGGCCCATTGGGGAGGCCAGGGTTCAATTCCCGTAGCTGACATGCCTGAACCATGGGTTTTTTCGGGGGTTTTCCTGGGTCACTAGGCGAATGCAGGATAGGTTAATTACATCATCCGAATTTGCTGTTCTCTCCATTTCATCTCTACTATCACTTTACATCAGATCTCATCTGCTGATCTCTTTTAGTGTAGACGTATCGGCAGGAGTCTCGGCGGTGTATGGCAGGATTATATGTTCTGAGTAAACCACTTCCTCCTCCGGAGGTGGGTTGCCGGTCTCCTAACAGACTGCTGGGCCCGTCTACGAACCACAGTAAAAAGATTAAAAATAGTCCTCGTCCTCTTCTAGAGTCTGGGAATATGAATGAGAGCGTAAACACGTGACTGAAACGTATGTTTAAGTAAACTCCAAAGAATAAAGTGAGTGAGTGAGTGTGGTTTTTAAGGGCCCGTCGACATCGCGATAGCAAACGAGTGAACACGAGACCCAACCTGCTTCGGAATCCAAGAAGGGCTGCCGGAGAACAATTATTATTTTTTCAAAGGCAAAGCCGCCTACGGGATATAGAGTGAGTGGGATTATAGGGCGACTCGTTTGACCCCGAGAGGCCACAGATGTTAAAGGCGGTATGTAAATAGGGGAAGGCAGCGAGACTCTGCCTCTGTAGTTTGTCAATCCTCTGGCTTCTCAAAGCAGAGGTCCCGGGTTCAACTCCTAACGGCCCACGGGTTATGGAAGTATACATTCAGAGTGTGAGTACGTGTATTGTTAAAAATGAATGCAGAACAACGTTAAAAAAGAATGCAGTCAATGTGTTACCAGCTTTCATGTCTTTATTTGTCCTTTCTTTCCCCCCTGAAATGTCCTTATATGACCACGAAAGTTAAAGGGAGATTATACACATTCAACAACGAAAAAACGGATCAGTTTTGCCTTAGACAGAAACACAGTCTTATGCTTGATGCATAATATAATATTTATACAGTCATACAAATAATACTGTAATATTGTAATATAAATACTGCAATAATTGAGCCTTTAAATGCTGTCTTATTATGTTTACGTCTTCTCTGCAAACTATTGCAAAGCCTTATTCTTCTATTTAATGTTGAGATAAACAGCTGCATTAATAGTATCGTTTCACTTCTCATTGTAGATACAAACTAGAAAGGCACTATATATTAGCCCTGAAAATCCCTAAGCTTTTCAATACATCGCTAGAAACATTTGACTGGCAACAGGAGTCAATAAATACGTTTTAAAATTTTCTTTAGTAACCTTTATGCGGAAACAGCTGTGGCCATAAAAAATTATTTTAAGAAATTCTGTGGTTTAAAGGTTATCTACATTTGCTGTGGAGTACAGTCTTAGTATATCACTTGTAGTTTATTGTGAAATACAATTATACAAAACCCTTTCTAAATAAAGCTCACTTCATAAGCTATCCCCAAAAAGCTCAGTTTAAACACTTTTGTTTCAGGAGAACTTCTTAAATTTATGCTTTAATCAAAATCGTTTGAGCCCTTTCGAATGCAATAAATATCAATTTGTTTTCACAGAGCGGTTAGTTTAAACGATGTGTTACTTTCCTAAAAATTTGCATGTTTTATTTTCGAAGATATTGAATTTAGATTTTAAATTTGGCATTACTTCTATAAAGTCCCTGCACTTAAAGTAGCTAAGCTTAGAATGGAGCTCCATCTAGCTCAGTGAGAGTGGTAGGAAGTACGACGGTGCTCTACTCTAAGGAGATTGGGGAGGTTCTATGATACCATCCAAATCACTGTCTGCTTCACTCGTGTAAGGAACAATAAAAGTCTCTTGCGATAACTGCGCTTTATGCAAGCATTGCCACATGTCAGCAGCTTATCCCCCTTAACCGATTTCCCCGCATCCCGCAACCACACGGACATAGTCCGTGGAGCTTAGTCCCGTACAGTACTTTACTCGTCTGTAACCAACAACACACTGACTTCCGCGCATACAGGTTTGCGCAAGTGACGGCTGGACGATTCGCCTACTGAAATCGCCTCCATTGCCAAGGGCTTTATTTAAGTAGAGCTACTCCACTCAAATGGACGAAATGCCTTTCAAGATCGTTGTTGCTTTTCGTTTTGACTGTAAATCTTGTCATTCTCAGGATTGTGTATGTGGAATGAGAATGGATCCACTATTATATCATAGATAATAGAAATTCTTAAACATTAATCGAATACTAATTACTGATGTTACGTTTTTATTTTCTGCTTTACGTACTTAACAGCATTTAGAGAAAGTATTGTGTTTCACCTGATACCTGAGACCAAGAATTCAGTGGGAGTACAGGTTTTCACAATATATATTTCTTACAAAGATACATCTCAGAAACTCAAAAAGAATCTCACTTCCATAAATCATGCTTTAAATGGAAACTTTATATATATTGATTTGAATAACATTGACAATATATTGAATAACGTTGAAAATATACCGATTTTCTCAACAAAAAATGGATCTAAATATCTGGATTAAATTAATACGTATGTGTTTAAAGTACTTTTATGACAATTGAAATGTATATCGATGTAAATCTTGAATTTTCTGGGAATAGTCTTCGAAGTTCTCTTCATCACGAATAATTTTCTTATAACCAAGATATTTTTCAAATGGGAAGTCGATATTCTTGGCCTTTAACAAGCCACAGATATTAAATTGACTTTCAGATGAGATTAAAATATTTTTCAGGAAAACATGTAAAAATATATCGCTCCCCATAGCTTCAAAGCATGCATTGATATGACAAATAGTCATTACCCCAAATGCCACGTTAATTAACATCCTCATATACGTGTCAGTAGACACGCTAATGTTACGTATGAGAAATACACGGAAACGTAAATAATTCGATGCAACATCGTCCCTGGGTCAGGCGCGACTAAGTTATAAGAAAGTTCTTGTATGTACCCTTTCCTCCATAACCTTCCCGTGCTTCGGAAAATACCTGACGCCTACTGTACTTTATTTTGTGTATGTTCCATAATTAAATCAGTATGAAAAGTTATAAAAAGCGCAAATAAAGCATTTGTACTTCTACGTGTGAGGAATATGTTCTGAAAGTTTCACATACTTTACTGTTGGGTACATCCTGACTAACATCAAGCATTTTTAAATTACGAAATCATGAAACCCACACACTTGAAACCTTTTTGTGAACAATGCAGTATAAGCTTATACTTCGTCTACAAATTACTAGCATCTATCGCCGCCAAATGATTATATTCCAGAATATTATAAGGAAGTTTTAATTGCGAGGTTCGAAGCCATCGCTTACCACGACACCTAGTTTCATTAATTTGGGGAACGTTCATTAATGTTTGTTCATGCTTCATCTCAGTGGAAAATTTTACAAACAATTTTCATTCTTCACCCGCCATGCTTGGATGCCATTTTTCATTTTCGCTCCACACCGTGTTCAGTGAAGTGGAACAGAGAGTAAACGGTATTGTAAACATCACTGTTAAGAACAAAACCTGGATAAATGAACGGCTCTTATAGTGGGAAGAACATTGGACCTTTAAAAATATCTCCAGTCAACAGGCAACTTTCTACGAAAAACTTCCTCTTTATCAATTCAAGGTTTTCAAAGAAAATTGAAAAATAAGAGAAGGATTTTGAAGATAAGACAGCACGAACAGAAAGTTTACCTTATATTAACAAAACATCTTGATTTTACATAAATCATAATGTTAGCCACAATAATGTATTAGGATTTAAAAATTCAAAGATTGCAATTTTAAGTAAAATGTGATGTTTGCAACTCACAGCAGTTTCTCTACTCATTACAGATACAGATTATTAGTAGTATTCATGGAGTAAAACTGTAATAAACATTTTCTTTCAAAGTTTTATTTAAATGTATATTCGAATTGTTTTACTCACCGTGCCACGTATCTGGTACGTTTATCAAAAACTATGTTCCACTAAAAGTTTCGATATGCATATTTGACGGGAAATAAATGTTTTGAAATCCATGACATTCATAAAAGCTTCCTTCAGAAAAATATTCATGTATGTGAATGGGGGCGCATTTGTGAACAGCATAACTTAAAACAGAAAAGTCATTTAAATGCCAAACTTACCATTTAGGTTTATTATCTTCTAAAGATAAACTATAAAGATTTTCGGAAAATCTCCCCCCCCCCATCTTCAATTGCCTTTTACATGGATTGGATTGGTTTTGGATTTCACTGCTGAAGGGATTCGATATGTAGGCCACAATGCTGGGCCCATTGTGCCTATGCCACCAAGTGGAGCACCCCCGGGAGGAAGGATGAGGCGACAGGAGACAGAGGGCGACCGACCCAAGGAGCCATGACAGAACAGAGGGCAGGGTCCCTGATGTTTACTTAGAGACTTACCGTGATAGGCCAGTACAACGGACACGCTTCTCTACTGCGGGACGACGAGCCCAGCACCTGAGCCCAAAAGGTCCCTGGCTGGCGGTTCCGAAATTGTCCCAGTAGAGGCGCGGAGCGAACTCGAGCTTCCCGGATGCTTGCCACAGACGAAATCCCGCTCGGTACCCTTTAAGGGAATATTTTTTTCGAAATATTTATGATAAATAAAACGCATTGAATTTTCTGGAGATTTCTAAGGTAATTTAAACCATTTGGTTAGCCCAAGGTAGGCCTGAGCCTGCCAACGCGACTGCTGACCTCACGCCTACATATATAGGCAGTGGTGGGCGATCATCCGATCGATACTCGGAGGAGATGTCAGCATCTCGGAACCTCCAGCCGGAAAGTTGCCTTTCTAGACCAGGGTTCGCTTTCTAGTGTAACTCCTCAATTTCCTCACGATGCTGAGTGGACACTGGTCCTAAACCCGGGACTTAAAATCGGCAACCCCAAGGAGTGGGATCGATCCCGGGCGCAGTCCGGGCGCAGAGAACCAAAGCATAGCGCTCTTAGACGACTACGCTGCGGCGCAATAGCTGAGGTAGTCCACTTCGATTAGAAGTAGGTCTTCATAATTTGTTGCTACACACAGTGAATTTTAAACAACGTTTTGTGCCATCGCCTATTTCCTACGATATCCGTTAATATAGGTTTCGGTTATTTAATTCTTTGTAATATTTTGTTCAAATCCTGCCGCTGTTTATTTGTTCTTCACCAAGACATAGAAAATATATGGAATTTAAACATTATGCCTATCTGCTATTAATAGTGGCTATCGACTTCGTTTCCTCTTAAGCTAACGTATTACAACGAAATGTGCAATGAAACTGTCTGAAATATCTATCTCAACATGAAACAGAGAAAGGTAACCTTGTCTGAAAGTAGTTTGTAGAAGCCATTTAAGAATAAATAATAGCGGTAAACAAAGTGTTTGAATACAAAATATTGAGACTTTTTTCATAAACAATTGTAAACTAACAGCATAGTATGTACGTGATGCAATTATATCTTCAAAGATCCTTCGTTTTTTGTGTTGCAGCCTGAGTTGTATAAGAAGGAGATGCTAGTCCGACAGACGAGCTCTGACAGCTCTGGAACTGGAGAAATGGAATATTGTGGAAAATTGCACTTTGCCCTGCGATATGATTCTGAGATGGAAGGCCTGATAGTCAAGGTAGGTGATCTCCTTGCTTGTCATATTAGCTTTCTGTTCACAGTGAGTTTTCCTCTAGATTAATTGCAACAAATGCTGATATTTTTCTGGTAATTTAATTAAACTTAACAAGTGGTTGTTCCGATTGTGATTATTTCAAGACAAGTGTTGGAGAGTTTCAATTAAAGAGCGAAGTTATGCTTAAAAATTGCCGTTGGCAACTTGCCTATGGAGAGAAAATTATAACGTGGCAGATATACTGTTTCTAGGAACTCTGCTATATTTCTTAGCAAAACACGTTATTTGCGTGTTTTTATCCCATACAGTACCAACAGAACTCAATATTTTAGGCTAATACAAACCAGCCATTACGAGCAAATTAAGCTGCTCTAGCTCTTAATTGATGGATAAAATGTATCAAATGTTTGCTTTAAAGAACATGTTACTTATTAGTACTACAATTTAATTGTTGATCAATCACATTGTTCGGTTGTTGGTTAGGCGCTCTGCTGCAGAACATTCATTGTTGTAAAGTAAAAATATTAAATAGTTATCTAATAGGTTTTGATAATGTGTAATTGACATAAATAATTACAAATTCTACAGATATTGTTATATTCATGAGAACTTAGTGCCAAGCTCACAGCCAACATTCGTATGATGTTCTCAGTAAAAAGTCTCGCTGCATTCTATCCTACAATTTCCTGGAAGCTGGTTATCCAAAACTTCATCAGTTTCTTACTATCGATACTTTATTCTCCCTTCCAAATCTATTTTAGTATCCCAAAATCATAACTTCAAAACAATTGTTTCTATCAATGCCTGTATGTATGTTCTGGTAATTTGCAATTTTCTCTTTTCTTTTCGTTAAATTAAAATTGACTGTTATATTTTTATCAGCACTGTTTGAAAATTGTATTCAAGTTTTAATTTCAGGGTTAAGACAATTGTACAAAATCATCTTGCCCTCATAATTACAAAATCTCAACTCTAACACTACATGTTTTGATTTTTTGAAAACATCAAAAGTTTAAATGAAAATGTACCTACTGCTTCCTCTCGAGCAGTCCAGGATTAAAAAAAAAGCAGGTGCACCTTAAATCAGCTCTTAATATTCGTCTCTAAGATGCATTTATTATTAGGATACTTTTTCAAACAATATGGACATTTTCATGAAAATAGTTGGTCCAGAAGTTGATGCAAATTTTAATGGCTAAATATCCACAACCAAAAGTACTTCAGATTTTAAAGTTTCAATTATCGGTTGAAAACAAAACAAATATATCTCTTTAAAATCAGCTTTAAATAAAATTTCAGCTACAGCTTTTATATCCCAAATTTGCTTTTCATGGCCTTAAATTCCAAAATCGTGTGCCACTTAGCTTTTTTTGGAAGTAAAATGCTTTATCAGTCCATGTCAATATATGAACTATTGGATCGCTTTAGATAACATTGTGGGTAAAGTGTATCCAAATTCTATCCGAAAACTCACAACTATGTGACAGTTTTATTGTTCATCCAACTATTTTGTAATTCGAGGCACACATACATTAAGATAATTTAATAATCTGCAAGGTTTGTAGGTTATTAGATAATGCAGGAAATTATTTAAAATTATTTAGGGAAGTGCTATCAGAAATATAGTAACAATTGTCAAACACAATATTTATCTTTAAGTAGCAAGTATATGTCTTAATATTTAAAATGGAAGCTTTGCGGTTTGAGAACAGAAAGTTTTCAAATGGTAACAGAAATAGATGAGAAAATGTCTTATCAAAAACTATTGAAGCATGTTAAATAATGTAATAACGTCTCCTGAACTTGTATACCGTAACAAAATTATCACTTCTCGGATTTCGGCGGTATTCTCGCAAATAAGTGTAATAGTGTGTAATTTTTTTGAACTGCAACGTTTCCATGGCAATCTCTGATCCATTAAAAATGCATGAAGTACACATAAAATATATACAGGCTATTCATAAATGAACTTTTGGGTTTGAAGTTAAAATGTAGTATTTAAACAAATAAAACGTTCACGACTATCTCTTATAAATGGTTTCAAACGTAGTGATAGTGCCAAGCCTTTTGCAAGCAAGTACATTTCAGTAAGTGCCCTATTTGTGATTTCATTATAATATTAACCTTAAACCCTCAATTATTTTATGAATTTCCTGTATAATGTGTTACAATTGTGGTAAGAAGAAGAATAGAATTGAAAATACTAAACAAAATCGAGTATTTTCACTGTGGAGCTTATAAAAAAGCATTGAAAACAAAGGAACTGCATATTTCGAATTCGATGCTAATGAATATTAGAACCATTTGCGCGAAAATATAATTAATTACTGTCAGCTGTTCAAAAACAGTATCACAGTCACACCGCTACCTTAACTGTGACCTGGTGTCTATTAATCACGGCACATAGTGTTGAAAAATCAAGTCAACACTGAATGTGACACGCTTGCTCGTTCGGAAAGATTTATACTTAAATACAACCTTGCAGTAAATGTATATAAATAAAGGCAACTTCTGTAACAATACATGCAGCAGGTTCTGAAATTCATGTTATTAATTTCTAGGGCTAGTGGAGGGGCCTGAGTAGACAATATTTTGAATAGCAACCTTTATGATTTGTCGGATGCGCAGGTGTTGTTTTGCAAACGGATAGGCAGTAAAGTGATGTCAGAAGAGTTACACGTCAGATGCGGTGTGCCGTTAGGTACAGAATTAAATGACGTTTGACTCTTTACATACATAGAAAAGTCTAAAGAAACAACAAAATTACATTGATCACAATAGCACTTGTGTCAACAGTATAAAGGAAATTTATTTGGATCCTGCTTCTGATGTGTCCCATAAGGTACAGTACAGTATGAAACTGCTCAATGCAATAGTGGCTCGAGGTGACGACCACCAACGTCATTGTACACATTGTACCGACGAATCAGGTTCCGGTACACTCGTTCCATTACTCTTGGTGTCCCCCTAAACTCTTATGCAGCGGCCATAACTCGTCCGAGCAGGTCTTCCTGGGCCTCTACAGGAGTCTTGTACACCATGCTCTTCATGCGACCCCACAGGAAATAGTCCAATGGCGTAAAATCCGGAAATCGTGGGGGCCATGCATTCGGACCATCCCGGCCTATTTATCTTTACCCGAATCCTCGGTCAAGATGTTGCCGAACGCCAAGTGTAAAGTGCAGCGGTGCATCATCATGCTGAAACTACACATCGTGCCTTACAATGGCGAGTCATCCAATAACAGTGGCAATACGTTCCGCAGGAAGATCAAGTACGAAACACCCGTTAACCTGGCAGGAAAAATGTATGGTCCAATCACATGGTCGTATACAATACCTAGCTAAGCATTGATGGTAAATCTTTGTTGCAATACCCTCACATGTGTTTCCCGCGGATTTTCGTCTGCCCAGACATGGCTGTTATGACAATTGAGAATACGCTCCTTCGAGAATTGACATCCATCGGTGAACAGAACTCTCTGTGGAAAATGGGACTCATCAACTCACCGGTGCAGAAACCACGAGCAGAAGGTAACATGTGATACAAATTCTCCTGGTTACAACACCGATACCCTCTGGGGGTGGCACGGATGTAGTTGTTGTTCGCGAAGAAACTTCCACACTATGATGTTAGAAGTATCCATCGCATGCGCAATTGTTCGCCCACTTAATGGGTCCTCTTCAAGGTATTGTAGTACATCTTCAAATTCAAGGTGCAGCATCTTCTTAAAGCAGCACAGTCGTGCCTATCGACGGTAAAAGTACCTCGTTCTCGGAGACGTTTCACAATTCTGGTTTAAAGGGTATGTGATGGAGTCCGGGCCGAACATTTTAGCCCCTCCCTGAACGGAAGTTGTTCGGATTGGGTTGGACTCGGGAGCAGTGGTTCCCGATACCCGTGGGAGATCGGGTACATCTCCGGACGGGGTTGAGGGAAGTCACATATTCCCGCGTACTAGCCTGCATAGCCAGCAGAAGGTGTGCTAGATCACCAGGTGGCCCTACCGAAGTTAATCGGTAGCCTTCCCCTTTGGGGTTGGCGCGCGTAAGTGGCGTATCCACTTCCATCCCGTCTTGAGTCCACAGGACCAGATGGGGGGCCTGTTAGTCTCTAGGCCTTGTCCTATGGAACGCCCCACGGAGGCGCCGGGCCCTTTTGGGACAGCTCGGTAACTCCCTGGTCTTTAAAGGGTGGGGGTTAGTCTTCCATCTGTGTGGATTACCCTGATAGATACCCTCAAGCTTATATATGTGATAGAGTCGTGCGTTGTGGATAACGCTCTTGATATAACCAAGGAACTGCTCACCCACTCGTTTTCGCAGTGCCATACACAAACATCGTGTTCGTGTATTCTTGCTCACTCATGTTTTTTGGAGATGAACAGGCACGTGAATGGGACTCCAGGCATCATACCACAGCAGGAGAAACGTCAATTGATCGCCTAACGTTATGTACTGCCCATCAGGTTGCATAACAAGATGGGTAAATCCGATCCTTGTAATGGTTGTAGCTCATTTGTTTCTAACATGAATTTCAGAACAGTCAGTGTATTATCAGTAGTTGGATGATTAAATATTTTTTATTAACATCTCCGGTTAAAATACATTGTACGCGCGGAGTCCAAGAGTTTCAAACTCCCGCGCATAACACCTATTATTAGCCTTAAGTGGATAAGAACTCAACCGTTGAAAAATGTTTTGTAAGTTCCTCAAAAAAATTAAGGAATGAAAATATAAGGCGATAATGTCACGATATTAACAACACAACTTGGCCGTGATGTCATCTTAAACATATCGACACTTTGTTGACTTTATTTACTGATTTTTAGGGGAGAAACGAACAAGTATTTAATGTAGTGTGGATTCGCAGTGATTTCTTAAGCATCTCATCTTGAATTTGATATATAAATCTATTAAACTTTCTATGATTGGCAGGTGCTAGAGGCGAGAGATCTTCCAGTGAAGGACGTTGGTGGCAGTAGCGATCCTTATGTTAAAGTTTACCTACTACCTGACCGCAAGAAGAAGTTCCAGACTAAAGTACATCGCAAGAATCTCAATCCTGTATTTAACGAAACTT
>CM060948.1:227166489-227213989 GCA_030765055.1 Mantis religiosa
ACCACATGAGCGTTGCAGGCTTCAAAGGCAGAAGTACGCAGTGTCAGCCAGCGAGGATCATAGAGTTCTTCAGTGTTGGCAAATAAGACTCTGATCGCCGACTAATGGCGAAGCAATTTCTTTGAGCTGGTCTGGCGGAGAAGGGCACTTGCATCTATTTAGACTTATGTTATTAACTCTAGGGAGATCTTGATGCTTTCAGTTAAATGTATAATTTGCCCTAAGTTCGAGTGGCTCAGTGGAATTTGCCAAGCTCTCACCTTTTTGGTGCAATTTACGCCCACTAACGTTAAGTCATATCAGACGATGAATGAAATGGGCGCGTCTGTAGTGTAGAGGTCTCAAGAGTGTCCATTCAAGAGGTCGCGAGTTCGAAATTCGGGCAGGCGAGTTATGTGGATAATGTTTTTCTGGGGTTTTCCCTTATCCTGATAGATGAATGTCAGGTAACTTTAAGCTCCATAGAGTCCGGACTCAACTGAGCATTATTTCACCTATTTCCATTCATCGTCCGATATGACTTAACGTTGGAGAACGTAAATTACACAAAAAAGTGAAATGGGTGAAATGGTGCTCAAATGAACCCATGGTCCATAGAGATTTGGACTGTATATCTGAATGTGAGCTTGCCATCTGAATCTGCCCATATTGAACTTAAGCTTGACAACATGCAGTGGAATGACTTTTCCATTATTTAAATATCAAGTTTAAATTGCACTATTATAAGTTATTTTTATTTCCGTTGCACCAACGGCACGGAAACAATGTTCCATTTGCTATCTTAGCTCCTATTTACCCCAAGACATCTTGAATGCACATTGCCTTTGTCCATACCTCCGACCTTCATACTTTCAGGATAAAAGGAAAACCCTAATAACTCACCCTGACCAAGATTCGAACTCGGGACCTATTGAACGTGAGCGAGATACATCCACCCGCTACATAGGATGGCGTCTCGCAATTAATAGTTAAGAGATATGATATATAAATTGTTTGATGAAACAGCGCAACACTGAACTCGATTCGTGCCTACAATTGTTTCCACACTTTAACAAACTGTGGAACTCTCCACCTATGATTCGAATTTTACACTGCTGGGTAAAAAAATTGTGTTATCGTAATCATTAGAAAAAGCCGGAAGGGATTTGTTTTCAGGAGTGCTTTGGCGGAAGGTTTGATTTCGTATCCGAATAACTGCAGACTGTAGAGTAAAATTATCCCCCCTCCCAAAAGGAATTTCGATGCCATCAACTGCGAAAAAAAGTTACTTTGGTAGCACCGCTTCTGCTTGCCGTACCTGAAAAAATAACGAGGAAAGACAATTATATTTTTTAGGGAACGGGGAAAAAATGGGAATAGTGCATCAGCCGATCGTGTCCGCTATCTCGCTTGAAGACCTCATTCCTCGCTCTACCATACTTCGAAGACGCAGAGCGGACATTTACTGCATTCTGTTACTCGATGTGTCTGCAGATTCCAGCCCATAGTTCCCATTACTATTAGCTCTATACACTGGCCTCTACTGTTTCACTTTACGCTATGTCGTCAAGTGGTCAGTGTGTGTTGATATACAATGTTCTTAATTTGTTTTTGTTTTCCTTCTTCTCCTCTTCGATTGGAGGGTTAAAGGATTTTTGTCAATGCTAAATTGAAGGGTTTTGGAGGATGAAAAATTTCTTTCTGATGTTTCATATTTTACAAAAAGTCGTCCTCCATGGTTTGGGGGTGACATTCTAACATCTGGTTCGGATACAATCCCGGTGGAGAGCTATAGATAGGATAGAATCCTAAGGAGAGGTTACGTAACGTCAATCACACATAATCTATTATGCCTAGACCCCAAACGGCGCATCCTCGGGAGGAAGGATGAGGTGAGAGGAGACAGAGCGCAGCCGACCGAGTGCAGAGGACGGGGTCTCTACATTTGACTATTTGGAAATTCCTGGCAGGCAAGTACAATCACCATCCCACCTACATGGTCCGGAAACGGCTCACTAGGCCGGTTCAGAGACCGGAGACCGTCTTACCGGAGTAGGAGGTGTGGACGAGTAGCACATCATCCTGCCATGCAGCGCCGAGACACCCGTCAACACTTCTACCCTAAAAGAGACCACCAGACGAGAGATGATATGAAATGATAATGGAGATGAAATGGAGGAACAGGAAATTCGGGGGGTGAGATTAACCTATCCAGCATTCTCCTGGTGACCCGGGAGAGCCCCGAAAAATCCCATGGGCCGGCTGGAACGGCCACGGGAAGCGAACCCGGACCTGCCGAATACGGGCTACAGACGTAACCACCTGAGCCATTTCGCTTGGTAAGCTACACATTTTTGTTCGAGTAAAAATTCTTAGCATCGGTTCCTTCGGAAGGGAAGTAAAGCCGATGGTTCCGTGACGTAGATTTATAGCATGTAACAGATGCCAAGTCTGATAAAAAGCATCTAAGCAAAATTAAGCAGTCTTCGACCCCCAGTATAGAATGGGGCGACGAGAGCCACAGCAGTTGAACAGCGTACATAAAATAAAAACTGAATTCAGTTTCCCCAAAAAAGTTGCTACGTTGAATTTTGAACAAATGTACGCTTGTTGACAACTTGTATGTGTTGCTGGATTCCCGACTTTCAAATAAAAGAAACAACAACTTCTCTTTGTTAATTTCTTGAGGGAAGAATACATAAGAGTGATAATGTGATGCTGCTCAAACTGCGTATGACAAGAAATGAGCATATATCCATTAAGGGAACAAATTGTTTACATACGAATAGATGTACGTTATGATTGTCCATATTCGTGTAGCCCAAAGTACACTTAAAAATTAGAAAGCAAAAACTGCAACAAAACCTTTTGAAGTACAAAACTGTTAATTCATCTTCCTTTGTGGTGCTTCTTAGTGATGTCCCTTCTTTCATACGGTTGACTCTGCTCTGCCATAGTTCTGCTCTCTAAACTCTTTGATCCGCTCTGGTAGACATCCTGTCCTGCCTTAACATTAAAACAGTGGTATAAATGTTCTATTCCTATTTTTATTTCTTTTTAAAAAAATATAATGCCTTACTTCCTTTCAATCTTTCTTCCCCTTTTTCCTTGTTCAATGTTTAACGTTTCTTGCCGTAGCGGGGCTCTCTAACACCTGAGTGACTACTTCTACATGATTTAATTTCCCGGCTTCTTCATTTTTATTCAAATACCCTTCTTATTCGTTTCCTTCTTCCTACTTCTCCCTTCAATAACGTATGTAACTGATAATGATCAGTTGGGGGATCAATCTCGAAGTTGGTATCTCTTTCTCTATGTCTAAACTCTACAGTACATTGTCCCTCCACCTACTTCTTGGAAACATTACCTTAGATGCCAAATTTGGTAACCTAAGAATCTTCCAAAGTTTGGGAGCCAACGAAAAAGACCAAGATTCCTTTTTGCAGCTCCGACAGTTCCTTCTGGACTTTGAACTCGGGGAAACATAACACTTAGCTCATCCCTTTTCTTTCTTTTTAAGAACCCCTGCATGATTTGTAATCTTACGGTGCACATCTGCGACGGTTGCGCCTACGGAAGTCCTTATTTCTGGCTAGTTAAAAGAAAGAAGAATGTCACCCTCAATATTTCTTATATTTTCCTTCTCTCTGTCTCTCATGCGCGCCTATTTCTCTGCAAGAGCTTCTTTCCTTCTTGCGTGAGTGGACTTTTGTCTTTCTCTTGTTGCCATTTTTCTGTTTGTTATCTGAAATTACTTTGTTTTCTTGTTTGTAAAATGGCTTACACCAAAGTATCTATATCTAACTTATTCCTACGGGACGTGTGCTATAAGGAGAGAATAAGAAAGAGAGAGTTGGGGCACATTCAGCACAGTGTCTTTTGACCTTACTACCTCTGTTCTTCCCCTTCATATTTTCTTTCATATTTTATTCACATAGTACATTATAGTTGCATTGCCTTTATAGCTTGACCTTACCGCATTCTTACCCGTGGAGTTCAAGGCTCTCTTACAGGCGTCGCTGGTAATGCAGAAAATAATAATAGAAAAATAGATAAGTAATTGAAATAAATAACTTCCTTGTGCTAAAATCAAGGCATTATGTAAGAACCTGAGTTAAAATCTTGTCAGAAAATAGAGGTCATTAGTAAGCTTAGTGTTACGAAAAATAAATTAGTTAAGTGAGTACAGCAAAGGCAAGTAAGGGTTAGATACCCGGCCTCAGTACAAAGCTAACAATACATTTGCAAATGCAGGTAAACAGGAACATGATTCTTAAGCGTTAGCAAGCCACCAAGTGAAAAGAAGTCTTTCATTGGCGAATGTCATACGCATATAAATGAAACGTTGTTTTGGATAGTGACGATCAGAGCCTGGATTTGTATGAAAAATGCATAGAGCTTCTGAATAGTCTAAATGTATACATTAGCAGTATTACGTTTAAGAGGTCACTATGCCAGTTTTAAAATGCATATAATAGCATATTTTGGGAGAAAACTGATTTTGCATCCATATTTATTAAAACTTAACAGGTAATGGCCTAAATAAAAATTCTAGCTGGTTCACTCCTGCAATACTTTTCTATACTTTATTGACCTGACGAGTATATGTGTTTCAAATGGGAAGATGTTTGTCCTTGAGCGCTACTAGGTGAGCAACCAATCGGAGTCCTGCATTGTTGTCGTACTGCATTCCCTCTAAGTGGTGTGCGACGAGCGGCAAGCTATCAATCTCTAATAAGTACTATTCGCGCTAAGACAAAAATTCAGATGTTGCCAAAACTGATCCATGAGGAAGGAGAGAGTAATGTATTTAACATAACAGGAAAAACCCCGTATGTTTAGCTCAAATAGCTTTCCTAATACAAATAAATAAAGTATATACCATCATATTATTGTATAACAATGCATTGCGACATAAGCATTATAATGAATATCATAATTGGTTGGTATGTATGCGTGAACGTATATTGGAAATTACTCAGAACTGAAACGTAAGCATTTAACATGACGCGGTAAAAGAAATATGTACTTTGAATAAACCAAGGTGTTTGTTAAATTCGATGAGAGGAAACAATACACTTCCTGCTGGTCTGGCCGAACGTGTCTGGTCACATTATATCTTTGTTTATGAATGGTTCGTAATCCCTATTTAATCTAGAGAGTTCAACGCAGCATTATTTAGTTACTCTTCCATGAAAAAGTGTATCAGCTGTATCAATGAGACGTGTTCCACCTTCTCCCCTTACTACTACTAGAACATTCCAATTGAGTTAATGTGGGCTCAAATTATGTTGCAAACTGACTGACGTTGAACGACTTATTCACGAAGAAATTGACAAGGAACACAAGACTGGGAAAACTGCGTGAGACATCAGATAAACAAGTAGACGACGTTTGGAAAGAAATAGTACGCAACGAGATTTTTAACCTATCAGCATAGATTTGCAGTACTCAGACGTTGGAGACAGTGACAATGACAAAGTATCTCTTAACTTAAGTAACATTCACAGCTATACGGATGCACCACTGGTATTTTCATTGGATTAGAAAAATAAGTAATTCATAAACTACAATTAATTTTAAATTAAATAAATTAAATTAAATATTTAAACCATTTGTGTATCCACATTGCAATTGTGATTTGAACAACTGCATTATTATAAAACTTTGGAAAAATCAGTTTGCGTTCCGTTACGTCTAGCTCCAAGAACACCCGCAAGTGTGCGAGAGAGAGAGAGAGAGAGAGAGAGAGAGAGAGAGAGAGAGAGAGAGAGAGAGAGAGAGGGGGGGGGGGAAATATAAAAAGAGTGGGGGATAATGAGGTGGCAACGTTGAAGGGTCTAACGCATCTGATTCGCTACAGGCGAGAACTCTTCTCATTTGAAACACATAATAGTGACTGTAGTTTTGCGATTTCGTTGTATGAGCTAATTGTTTACTGTGTTGCAACAGAAGCTGGTGTTCCCCTTCTTCATAGTTAATAAGCTACAACAAAAGATCATATCTGCCGTATGTGTTTGGCTACGTTTACTTGCAGTTGCATCACAGTTCAGATGTAAGAGTACGGAGTGGAAAACACTTCGCTTCCTTATTCCACCGGTGAAACAGTCAAGTTCGCCCGTGTTACTGAATATGTTACGGATTTCGGGACTGAAACTGTTTGTGAAGAAAGACAAGAATTATTCTCCTTTTCATGTGATCGAATTATTTCTTGTGACAAAAGGTTTAAAGTAATATAGTATCTGAATACTGTGAAGCACAAACGAAACGCAGCCAGAAAGTCTGCTTTAGTTAAAAAAATCTGTAAGTAGGCATTTAGTAAGCAGGTCAGAGTCGCAAAATTCGCTGCAAGTGGACGAGACCACAAACTTAAAGAATTAAACAGTTAATTAATAATAGTTAATTAATTAGTTCAACAATAATTAAGTCGTGAACTCAAGAATAGTTACTAAGCAAACCATTTTCACTTTACATATTGTTTATGCATATTTTACGAGTTTTAGTGCATATTGGCACATATATTTTGGCATTTGTTTTTGCATACAAATAAGGGCTCTGTTGATGATAGTGTAACTGTTATACTTCTCGTGGTATGTCAGGCGTCAACTTCAAGTTTCAATTTCACGGGATGCGACGCAGCAAACGCCATTTTGAATTATATATTTTCCATTTTAAGTGCATCATAAAAATATAGAATACCCATTTAAAGGAAACTGAAGCACATACTCATATTTGTTTAATCCTCTGAATGCGTCATATTATTTATTTAATAAGCCCCTCGCGTGCTTTTATTCCCGTCAACATTGTTTTTCAATATCAGTATTGCTCTACAGATATTTCCAGTGAAAGTTTTAATTGAACCGCTCTGTATTTCTGATTTCCTTGAATGTGAGTCGTGTTAGTCTCAGTTTTATGACTCCGCACATTTAGTGCTTGCGTATCTCTTACGTCATCTGTGCTGTTTGCGTCATGGTAACCGCACACTGAATTTCTAATTCTATCCGTAACTTAAACCTCACATAACATTTACATACGGTGCCGCCGTTGAAAACATCTTGTCACCAGCAAATAAAGCCCACCTCCCAAGTGTCGGTGGCATCTGGGGTTGGAATGTCCGTCAGAGTAACTTATCTGGATAAGGTTTTCAGCGGGACTTTCCCTTATCCTAAAAATCTAATTAGGATATAATTATATAAAAGATATGATATAATTGCTTATTAATTTTGGTTAACCTAATTATTTTTAACTCTTAATTATAATGATTGAACTGAAATTTTATTCAGCTAATAAGAATACTGACGGCTATAGCTCTGTATACATAGACAGAAATGGACACTATTATTATAATTTTCTCTTTATCACCGTCCTTTAAACTAAACTTTAAACCTTCATGCCTTTAAACTATACATGACTATGTATTTTATTTCATTAGCTCTACGTAATCAAAACTATAGCGCTACACTATATTATTCAACATGCAGTTTCTCATCTCTGAAGCATAGATGGTAGCGTATCTGCTTTGCGTTCAAGAGGTTACGAGTTGAGTTATCTGGAAAAGATTTTTTCCCGGAGTTTTCTCTTATACTGAGGATGAATGTCGTAAGAATGGATCCTGCGCTTCTTTGAGCATCATTTCAACCATTACATTCATTCACTATCCAATATGATCTATCCAGTTAAAAAGATGTTAAATCTTTCTTCTTTTTTTTAAAAAAAAAAAGAACTATGCTTTATGGACCTAAAGGGGCCATAATGCCACGGATTGGGAAGGTGAGTTTACTAACTATGGCATCTTGAATATTTTTCGATTGTGAGTGCCCGATATCGTATAACCTATAGTGACAGGTAGAGGAGAAAATACAGATCATGGCATTTATACATGAGTGAGAGAGATAAAAGTTGTGATAGTATTCTGAAATACTATCATTCTTTCGTGGTGACATCCCCGTCTGTGGTAAGCTACTACTTGGTATTGAACCTATTTTTGGTAATATTTGAGATACTCCTCTCAAATTTATCAGCGCTTTTGTAACGGCCTGCGCCATATTCTACCTCTGCTTGCACAATTTTATAATGGTACAGATGTATTATTTTATTTTGACAGAAATCATGCGTAGTAGGGATGAGTAGCAACTGTGGTGGGGATAGTGCAACTATCGCCACAATGCGTCACACAGAGGGTAGTGCGGTGCACAAATTGTCTAAAAACAAATCTCATTCTCGAAGCCAGTATTGCAGCTCTTATAAACTGAGTTGTAATTCTTACTATAGTAGTAATCTCCACGATGTTGATGGATTTAAATAGTAAGTAGGTTAAAAATAGCGGTTCCAGCGCAGACCCAAATGAGCAAGATGGCGGCCATGCGCAATCGGTATGTTTAGTGGATTTAGACAGTGTTTAGGTAGGCAGTCAATCCTCTTATTTTGCTGTACCTTATAATGCTGTGTCCTGAGGTATGATCTGGGACTCTATGGTTAAGAGTTGCAGGGTTTCTTAGGTAAAGACTGTTGGTCTGGGAGGTTAATAGCTATAGGACTTAGAGGTTAGGTCTCGAGGTATGATCTGGGACTCTATGGTTAAGAGTTGCAGGGTTTCTTAGGTAAAGTCTGTTGGTATGGGATGTTAATATCTGAAGGATTTAATGGTTAGGTCCGGAGGTATGATCTGGGACTCTATGGTTAGGAGTTGCAGGGTTTCTTAGGTAAAGTCTGTTGGTATGGGATGTTAATATCTGAAGGATTTAATGGTTAGGTCCGGAGGTATGATCTGGGACTCTATGGTTAAGAGTTGCAGGGTTTCTTAGGTAAAGACTGTTGGTCTGGGAGGTTAATAGCTATAGGACTTAGAGGTTAGGTCTCGAGGTATGATCTGGGACTCTATGGTTAAGAGTTGCAGGGTTTCTTAGGTAAAGACTGTTGGTATGGGATGTTAATATCTGAAGGATTTAATGGTTAGGTCCTGAGGTATGATCTGGGACTCTATGGTTAAGAGTTGCAGGGTTTCTTAGGTAAAGTCTGTTGGTCTGGAGCTTGAAAGCTGTGGGATTTAGAGGTCAGGTCTTGAGGTATGATCTGGGACTCTATGGTTAAGGGCTGCAGGGTTTCTTAAGGTAAAGTCTGTTGGTCTGGAGCTTGAAAGCTGTGGGATTTAGAGGTTAGGTCTTGAGGTATGATCTGGGGCTCTAGGGTTAAGAGTTGCAGGGTTTCTTAGGTAAAGACTGTTGGTCTGGGAGGTTAATAGCTATAGGACTTAGAGGTTAGGTCTCGAGGTATGATCTGGGACTCTATGGTTAAGAGTTGCAGGGTTTCTTAGGTAAAGACTGTTGGTCAGGGAGGTTAATAGCTGTGGGATTTAGAGGTTAGGTCTTGAGGTATGATCTGGGGCTCTAGGGTTAAGAGTTGCAGGGTTTCTTAGGTAAAGACTGTTGGTCTGGGAGGTTAATAGCTATAGGACTTAGAGGTTAGGTCTCGAGGTATGATCTGGGACTCTATGGTTAAGAGTTGCAGGGTTTCTTAGGTAAAGACTGTTGGTCAGGGAGGTTAATAGCTGTGGGATTTAGAGGTTAGGTCTTGAGGTATGATCTGGGGCTCTAGGGTTAAGGGTTGCAGGTTTTAACAGGTAGGGTTGCTGGTATGGGAGGTTAATACCTATAGGATTTAATGTGGCATGAGCTCTAGGGTTAAGGGTTGTAGGGTTCATAGCTAAATGTTGTTGGTCTAGAGGATAAAGACCGTAGGGTCTTTTATCTATGTTTTATAGGCTGAGGTATGGTCTTATAATTTTGAAGTTAAGTTTGCTAGCCCAGCGATTAAAGGCGGTTAATCTTGGGGCAAGTACTACATTTATGCTTTACTATGTCATCCTATTATAAACTAACCTAACCTAATATACTCTTTCATTTCTACCTTCTTTCATCATTCTTATTATAACCTAGCTGTGTTTGGCTAGTGGCTTCCTTTGTTGCACCTGTTAACCTATTTGTTCTCTTTCCTTAAGTTCCTCTATTCTACCACTTTAACCTAACCTAATATATCCCATGGTTTTAGCTTCTTGATCATTGTTGAACCTAGTTGATTCTGGTATTAACATTCGTTCTCTTTTCTTAAGCTGCCCCCGTTTTTACCTCCTTAACCTATCCTAAGCATGTTTCTTTTCTCATGCTAACTACTTGTATGTATGATGCAAAGTTTTTAGGCATATCGATATTATAGCTATCTTTGTCACTGCAAGAGGTATATATGCTGATTACAGATCTTTATACAGTAAATTTAACCCTTTGTGTATCTGCTTCTCTTTTCCTAAAAATTGAGGTTCTTTTGTTGCTAGGGTTTCTTGTTTTTCGTACCTTCTCTATGCTTTCAGGAACTCTATTCTACCTTGTTATGTTATGAGGTCTTATGCTTATATCTTAGGCATTTTGATTAAGCCTTTTGATCTGAAAGACTATGTATTTTGGCTATGTTCCTCATCTCTTACGGTCACATGGCTAGGTCTTGAGGCATGATCTTAGGGCCTGGGGTTTAAAGGATATAAGTCTCATAGCTTAAGCTCGTAGGTCTAAAGGTTAAAGACTGTAGGTTTAGTGGTTAGGTCGTATGGATTCAAGGTTAGATCTCTCGGTCTAGAGTTTAAGGCTGTAGGATCTGAAGGTTACGTATGGAGGTATGATCTGAGGGCTCTAGGGTTAAGTGTTTTAAGCTTCATAGCTAAAGGTTGCTGGTCAGGAGGTTAAAAGCTGTAGGATCTGGAGGTTAGGTATTGAGGTATGATCTCGGAGCTCTAGGATTAAAAGCTATAGGCTTCATAGCTAAAAGTTTGCCAGCTAGAGATATCTTCTTTACTGTTAGAGGTATATTTGCAATGGTCTAGGCGTACAGTTTTCTTACATTTTTTCATGCAGATTGATGTCTTCGTACTCTTGTGTCTTTTTCAAGCTTTTACCCCCTATGCATCGTCTTGTAATAAGTCGTTACGCTAAACCAATGTTCTAATGCTATTTCCATGCTTTTTCAGATGTTATGAGGTTTATGCGCGTTTCAGGGATATTTTAGACCAAGTTACGTTACTCAATTCATTTTATAACTAATTAAGAAGTTTTTCAAGGATATTTCAGATTACGAGATAGTAGTTACTTTTTAAATTTACCTATTTTAACATTAACTAAAGTGTGTTCAGTTAGCTTATGTGGTGAGGTAGACGTCCCTCGTCTTTTTTCTCTGGACTTGGGACCAGCGTCAGAATTTGTTTTCTGAACGGTAGACTTAACGCCCTCCTCTGCTCTTATTATTCAGCTGTTTTCATGCTTAGATATTTTAATGCTACGTTCTAGTGTTTATTTCTCGGAATGAAAATTGTTTTTTTTCTGCTCTAGGGTTCCTTCTTTCATTCGCCGTTCAAAATATGACAATGTCCATGGGCATATGTGGATACTCCATCATCTGCAATTACTCTCTTGTCATCATGTGGAGATAGGGATATTTTGTTCACTTCCACTGACGCAACATTATGTTGATGGGACATAATTAGGTTCATTGGCGTTCTTATGATTTCTCTGCTTTTAAGACAGTCCACATAGCTCTCAAAGGTGATGTACTGTTTAATGGCACTATGTTTTATGCCTTTTATCTTCTTGATTATGCCTCCATCGATGTCGAGTGCATACATCTTCGGTCTCAGTCCAACAAAACGACGAATGATTTTTCCATTGGCTTCATCTTTAAATTTTCCCAACACTTTCTTGTTTTTTGTAGAATGACATATGTGCTCGCTAGGATAATCAGCAGTATCCAGATGTTCCAGAAAACGTAACTTATCCTGGTATATGTCTCCGGTAGTCACACGATGGATGAAAGAGTCAGTATCCATGTACATGAGCTTCAGATTTTCAAGCCCGTAATACGGCATTAGCACATCATAATGATACCAATACATCAAGGTCTTCGAGATATCCAGCACACACATCCCAATGTATATAGGCTTGTTGAAGACTATCTCCCGTGACGCCATGTGTATTGCAGCCAGATTGGGTCCATATATAGTTCTATCAATAAATGTAGGCTTAGCAACCAGTTTTTCCAATGTCTTCCAATCGGTGACAAGTCGTATATTCAGTCGGTTTCTGATGTTTTCCATAGTTTTACCAAACATGGCATTGTTAAAAAGTTTGTAAAGATCCTTCTCGAAATCATTTCTCGATCCTTGTCGTAGCCGGTTATTGAATTCCACATAAGGCTTTAACCAACATGACTGTTGAAATTGTAGCACCCGATGGATTTTAGTCAGTTGTAACCCATGACTAAGGGCCTGCTTCAAGGTCATGTAATGCACCACATACCTAGTTCGTGATCCAAGGTGAGGAATTAGTTTCCTTGTAGAAGAACCCGGGGGCTTGATACACTCAGGTAGGAACGGTAAATCATTGTGTAGGTCATGGAGTTCTGTAGGATATTGAAGGTCCACTTCTAAGATGTATCCGAGAGGGTCATCTTCTCGTAGTATATCTAGGTTGATATCTTCAGGAGAAACCCACTTAAAACCCCCGTAAGCAAGGGGTTTCTGCATCGCCCACGCGTACTGGTTATTTGAATCCTCGTACGTAATATATTGAGAGGGTTTACTTGAGTCATACTCCTTCATGTAGTGATTGTTCGCTTCTGCATACCGATGAGAAACTTGGCATAATCCTCCTCTTATACCTGCTTCAACCATGAGTAGCTGGTCATAATCCTGTAGTAATTCCAGTTCAATTCGTGTGTACAACAGCATTGCATCCCACGTAAGTCCGGGTGATGTATAATAATGTGCGGGATCAACTTTATGGGTTTTCAGGGTCTGCTCTCTGAATGTTTCAAACACATCTGCTAGTAGAAGGACATCCGAAGTTAAGTAGAGGTCACTGTACTCGCCTAGTGTTCTGATGTTGAAGTGACTCCATACGGTTTTTGCATGCTGATACTCTGCATCACTAATTTCTTCTCTGTTTAACTTACTGTAGAATGCTTCTTTCGGGGGAAGTTCTGTCTCACTCAAAACATCCCATGATGTAACGTAATCATAGGGAAACACACCTTTACGCATCATCAAATCGATCTTCTCTGCTCCAAAGTACTTCTGAGTTTCAGGATATGATGTTAGATTTTTTGCTAGTTTATCCAAGCTGGTACTAAGGAAGCGATAGGTATCCACAAAACGAAGTTTAATGTCACCAACATACTTGGAAAATGATATATAACTTTCCTCAGAGCTAGGAATAACTTCTACTCTATCGCTAGTACAGCCTAACTCCTTAACAATGAAATGGGAGTCATATCCACTCAGGTTATGTATGAAGACAGGAATATAATTAGGCGTTTTACAGGTTAGATTACACTGATTATGTAGACTTCCTCGATATTCACCACTTATATGATCATGATCTCGTACTTTCCAGTTATCGTCGGTAAATTCTTTACCACATAAGTAGCATTCTGTAGAAGATTCGAATGATTTTTGTTGCTTATCTGTCAGAGTTAATGGAGCACCAGTTTTGTATACAGCATTAATTTTCTTTGCGAGAGAACTTACATACTCCATAAACTTCGGTGCAGCGTCACAACCTCTATATACATAGGGTTCAGTAGGAAGACCAGTCTGTAAACCTTCAATTGTAGCTGAGGATTTGACATAAACACAGAAACTCATAGGAATATGCTTCTGATATGGAACTGTATAAGACGTTTCGGGATTAGAAGAACACCCGTGGTAAGGGGTAAGAATGCTTTCAAAGTCAGCGTATATGACATAAGGTAATTTCAACATCCTTTCATGATTCTTGAATCTAACAATAGATTTCTCCTTAGTTGGCATAACAATCTTAGCAACTCCGTGTTGGCTACATATTTTTCTATGCTCATTTAACCTCTCAACTCCTCCATTTCGATACTCAAAGTGCGTAAAACAGCGTTTGCAGATACAGAGTTTTCCCTCACATTTGGTTTTTTGTTGATGAATAAGTCTCTCGAAATTCTTTATATAAACGTAATGATGACGTCCAGCTGAATTGCTTAACAGAAGCAGGTCGCGATGCTCAGTCAGTTCTTCATTGACAACTTTCATAGGAAACACTTGATTTTTCTCATCCAGCCCGAAAACATTTATAGAGATGTTATTTTTTCGTTCAAATTTCGATATATCAGTCAGGCTCGTAGGAAACGAGAGGCAGGAAAAGTCATATCTCTCTTGAAGATCCTTATACTTGCTAACACGTTGAGGATCCTTGTGAATGAACTTGGCGAGAACAGCATACATAAAACACTTTTCATCTTCATAATTCTGTGGATTTATGCAGGCTCCTTTAGCTCCAATAGAGGTCGGTAGAGGGATGTAACTGGTTCCCCTCAGTCCATTATTCTTGTTGATTCTAACACGCACACCATCAACAGCTAATAAAGCCCAACTGCTTCCTTTAAGTTGACTTTCCTCCATTTCAGTACAAAGTTTCTTGAATTTACTTTCCAATATGGCGTCCAAGTCACTTTCTAAAAATATTGCTTGATTTGGCGTTTTAAAGGCTTTATCAGTAGTGTCACCAATGGCATTCACAAACCGACATTCAGCCATGAGGTTAATTTTCACACTTTTATGCATCCTCAGTTGCTTCTGAACGGCTTGAATTATCCGCTGTTTTGATTCCTGGAGATATGTATTCAGGTCTTGGCATGTAGAGCACTGGATGAAATATGATTTCAGTCGATCCTGGAAAGCTGTTTCATATTCTACGACATCGTCTTCATCAGGAACCATTAACAGCAATTTATGTTTGGTAGGCTCGATCTTGAGTTTCTTAGCAGTAGTTATTCTCTCGCATCGTTCTTGGTGAGTATCTCTGCGATTCTCAGTATCATAAACGTTACCACAATGTTTACATTCGTAAAACCGGCCACATACCAGCTCATGTCTCTTTTTATTGTAGCTTTTCAGGAAACTCTTTGCACATATGCTACACCTATTTTCAGGTATAGTGTCTAACAGAGCTTCCATCGCTATAGTTTTTTGTTGTGTGCAGGCTAATTCTCGGGAATATGCTGCCAAGTAAGTGTCATGATACACTTCTCACTTCTCTTCTTCACCTTGATAAGTTATCAGCGCTACTGATGATGAATTTCACTGTAGAAGCTGATCCGCTATGCTATAAACACACTAGCGTAATTACAATCTAAGATCGATAAAGCTCTCTTTATACACTTAGCACAGACCTAATAGAAAACTTCATCATCCCCTTCACCAACGGGATTCGAAGGTGGCACTCCTATCGGAGAAAACCTAAAGGAAAACTTCATCACACCACCACCACCACCACCACCTTTGTAGTTCGAAGGTGGCGCTCCTATCGGAGAAAACCTAAAAGAAAACTATTATCTTGCTACCACAGGGGTTCGAAGATGCTTCTACCATTGGAGAAAACCTAAAAGAAAACTCTATTAATTTCCCAGTTTTCGATTATTCTTTAACTACTTTACAATTCACATGAGAGAAAAAATTAGACAAATTAAAATTGAAAAAGGAAATAAATAGCTAGATTTGAAGATAAAATTTAGACAATTCAAACGAGTATAAACACGACTAAGCTCCGCCTTTTAGTTTTAAAGTTACATTAGGAGCTCCCATTGCCACCCGTAGACACCTCTCCGTCATCTTCAACCACGTGTTCTTGATTCTTTTCACACATATCTTAACATAACAGTTCTATTTTTCTCAAGTTCATCTATTACACCGTTTAACTGATCCACGGGGCACCCTTAGAATCCTTCACTTCATCCTCAAACACACCTTCTTGAACCCTTTTGATATATTTTAACCTATTTATGTTTGTTGCTACGGGCATCCGTTCTCTTTTCTTAAGTTAAATTATTACGGCCATCTTGTTATGTTTGAGTCTCATGCTTATATATTAAACTTTGTGATTAAGTATTTTGATTTGAAAGTCTATGTAAATCGGTTAAGGTAAACATCTCTTCTCAACATGAGACAAGTCATGATGTATGATCTTATGGGGTGAGCTTGTGAACACGCCTAAGCATTTATATTCAAAGGTATTTAAATTATCCCACCGAGATTTGAACCTAGATCCTAAGGCGTAAATAACCATTGCAACAACAATTCACACCTAAAGTATATATGTATACGCTATTTCATTGCGCTAACGTTATTAGTTCAAGAGTTATTTAAGATTCAAGTTATTGCGACAGAAGCGGTTATCGAACCACGGGTCTGTAGGATATGGAATCATAAATCATTCACAGCATATGTTGAATGAAAAAAACCTGCACTTTCCCCTGCTGTTCTATGTGCAATAGATCAGAAATAGAACACAATTACATAATTCAATGGACGATGGGAACTGAACCAGGGACCCTTGAGCTACACGTTGTCAGCATATGATTAACTATGAGAAGCATAACCATATAAAGGTTATTTCACTTCTCTAGACCCAGCGGTTACAGAGATATTTAAATTAAACGATTCAGGACTCGAACTAAGGACTACAGGTATACAGTATATACCCTGCGGACCTAGCTAACCATATGTAAGTAATAAAGTTTATCCGAACTCTCTATCATAATTAGTTTCGGAGTTATTCCAATATAAGCAGTACTCTTCTGCCCCGAGATTCGATTAGGGGACCATTGATAAAACTACCAGTCAGACAGTCAGTAAGGGCACGGACACCCCTGCGCGGTAGAAAGGCAGCATGCATCGTCTTTCCACCCCTGGTCGGCATCCCATTAGTTTCCGAACACTCTTTATTTATCACATGCAGGTGTGCCTGCGTCTTGGGACAAGGGCTTGACAGGTCATTAATCAAGGAGTAGTAGATAAAGGCTTTTTCCATACCACCTGCAACATCTTGGGTGGTCCTCACACCCCCTCCCCTCCCCGTTCCATACCACCTGCAACATCTTGGGTGGTCCTCACACCCCCTCCCCCTATTATGCAAATGTATCCAGAAAAGGCTTTTATATACTACTCCTTGATTAATGACCTGTCAAGCCCTTGTCCCAAGACGCAGGCACACCTGCATGTGATAAATAAAGAGTGTTCGGAAACTAATGGGATGCCGACCAGGGGTGGAAAGACGATGCATGCTGCCTTTCTACCGCGCAGGGGTGTCCGTGCCCTTACTGACTGTCTGACTGGTAGTTTTATCAATGGTCCCCTAATCGAATCTCGGGGCAGAAGAGTACTGCTTATATTGGAATAACTCCGAAACTAATTATGATAGAGAGTTCGGATAAACTTTATTACTTACATATGGTTAGCTAGGTCCGCAGGGTATATACTGTATACCTGTAGTCCTTAGTTCGAGTCCTGAATCGTTTAATTTAAATATCTCTGTAACCGCTGGGTCTAGAGAAGTGAAATAACCTTTATATGGTTATGCTTCTCATAGTTAATCATATGCTGACAACGTGTAGCTCAAGGGTCCCTGGTTCAGTTCCCATCGTCCATTGAATTATGTAATTGTGTTCTATTTCTGATCTATTGCACATAGAACAGCAGGGGAAAGTGCAGGTTTTTTTCATTCAACATATGCTGTGAATGATTTATGATTCCATATCCTACAGACCCGTGGTTCGATAACCGCTTCTGTCGCAATAACTTGAATCTTAAATAACTCTTGAACTAATAACGTTAGCGCAATGAAATAGCGTATACATATATACTTTAGGTGTGAATTGTTGTTGCAATGGTTATTTACGCCTTAGGATCTAGGTTCAAATCTCGGTGGGATAATTTAAATACCTTTGAATATAAATGCTTAGGCGTGTTCACAAGCTCACCCCATAAGATCATACATCATGACTTGTCTCATGTTGAGAAGAGATGTTTACCTTAACCGATTTACATAGACTTTCAAATCAAAATACTTAATCACAAAGTTTAATATATAAGCATGAGACTCAAACATAACAAGATGGCCGTAATAATTTAACTTAAGAAAAGAGAACGGATGCCCGTAGCAACAAACATAAATAGGTTAAAATATATCAAAAGGGTTCAAGAAGGTGTGTTTGAGGATGAAGTGAAGGATTCTAAGGGTGCCCCGTGGATCAGTTAAACGGTGTAATAGATGAACTTGAGAAAAATAGAACTGTTATGTTAAGATATGTGTGAAAAGAATCAAGAACACGTGGTTGAAGATGACGGAGAGGTGTCTACGGGTGGCAATGGGAGCTCCTAATGTAACTTTAAAACTAAAAGGCGGAGCTTAGTCGTGTTTATACTCGTTTGAATTGTCTAAATTTTATCTTCAAATCTAGCTATTTATTTCCTTTTTCAATTTTAATTTGTCTAATTTTTTCTCTCATGTGAATTGTAAAGTAGTTAAAGAATAATCGAAAACTGGGAAATTAATAGAGTTTTCTTTTAGGTTTTCTCCAATGGTAGAAGCATCTTCGAACCCCTGTGGTAGCAAGATAATAGTTTTCTTTTAGGTTTTCTCCGATAGGAGCGCCACCTTCGAACTACAAAGGTGGTGGTGGTGGTGGTGGTGTGATGAAGTTTTCCTTTAGGTTTTCTCCGATAGGAGTGCCACCTTCGAATCCCGTTGGTGAAGGGGATGATGAAGTTTTCTATTAGGTCTGTGCTAAGTGTATAAAGAGAGCTTTATCGATCTTAGATTGTAATTACGCTAGTGTGTTTATAGCATAGCGGATCAGCTTCTACAGTGAAATTCATCATCAGTAGCGCTGATAACTTATCAAGGTGAAGAAGAGAAGTGAGAAGTGTATCATGACACTTACTTGGCAGCATATTCCCGAGAATTAGCCTGCACACAACAAAAAACTATAGCGATGGAAGCTCTGTTAGACACTATACCTGAAAATAGGTGTAGCATATGTGCAAAGAGTTTCCTGAAAAGCTACAATAAAAAGAGACATGAGCTGGTATGTGGCCGGTTTTACGAATGTAAACATTGTGGTAACGTTTATGATACTGAGAATCGCAGAGATACTCACCAAGAACGATGCGAGAGAATAACTACTGCTAAGAAACTCAAGATCGAGCCTACCAAACATAAATTGCTGTTAATGGTTCCTGATGAAGACGATGTCGTAGAATATGAAACAGCTTTCCAGGATCGACTGAAATCATATTTCATCCAGTGCTCTACATGCCAAGACCTGAATACATATCTCCAGGAATCAAAACAGCGGATAATTCAAGCCGTTCAGAAGCAACTGAGGATGCATAAAAGTGTGAAAATTAACCTCATGGCTGAATGTCGGTTTGTGAATGCCGTTGGTGACACTACTGATAAAGCCTTTAAAACGCCAAATCAAGCAATATTTTTAGAAAGTGACTTGGACGCCATATTGGAAAGTAAATTCAAGAAACTTTGTACTGAAATGGAGGAAAGTCAACTTAAAGGAAGCAGTTGGGCTTTATTAGCTGTTGATGGTGTGCGTGTTAGAATCAACAAGAATAATGGACTGAGGGGAACCAGTTACATCCCTCTACCGACCTCTATTGGAGCTAAAGGAGCCTGCATAAATCCACAGAATTATGAAGATGAAAAGTGTTTTATGTATGCTGTTCTCGCCAAGTTCATTCACAAGGATCCTCAACGTGTTAGCAAGTATAAGGATCTTCAAGAGAGATATGACTTTTCCTGCCTCTCGTTTCCTACGAGCCTGACTGATATATCGAAATTTGAACGAAAAAATAACATCTCTATAAATGTTTTCGGGCTGGATGAGAAAAATCAAGTGTTTCCTATGAAAGTTGTCAATGAAGAACTGACTGAGCATCGCGACCTGCTTCTGTTAAGCAATTCAGCTGGACGTCATCATTACGTTTATATAAAGAATTTCGAGAGACTTATTCATCAACAAAAAACCAAATGTGAGGGAAAACTCTGTATCTGCAAACGCTGTTTTACGCACTTTGAGTATCGAAATGGAGGAGTTGAGAGGTTAAATGAGCATAGAAAAATATGTAGCCAACACGGAGTTGCTAAGATTGTTATGCCAACTAAGGAGAAATCTATTGTTAGATTCAAGAATCATGAAAGGATGTTGAAATTACCTTATGTCATATACGCTGACTTTGAAAGCATTCTTACCCCTTACCACGGGTGTTCTTCTAATCCCGAAACGTCTTATACAGTTCCATATCAGAAGCATATTCCTATGAGTTTCTGTGTTTATGTCAAATCCTCAGCTACAATTGAAGGTTTACAGACTGGTCTTCCTACTGAACCCTATGTATATAGAGGTTGTGACGCTGCACCGAAGTTTATGGAGTATGTAAGTTCTCTCGCAAAGAAAATTAATGCTGTATACAAAACTGGTGCTCCATTAACTCTGACAGATAAGCAACAAAAATCATTCGAATCTTCTACAGAATGCTACTTATGTGGTAAAGAATTTACCGACGATAACTGGAAAGTACGAGATCATGATCATATAAGTGGTGAATATCGAGGAAGTCTACATAATCAGTGTAATCTAACCTGTAAAACGCCTAATTATATTCCTGTCTT
Organism: Mantis religiosa; assembly: GCA_030765055.1. Taxonomy (NCBI): domain Eukaryota; kingdom Metazoa; phylum Arthropoda; class Insecta; order Mantodea; family Mantidae; genus Mantis; species Mantis religiosa. The sequence continues at coordinate 227,186,994 of CM060948.1, forward strand.
CATACATAACCTGAGTGGATATGACTCCCATTTCATTGTTAAGGAGTTAGGCTGTACTAGCGATAGAGTAGAAGTTATTCCTAGCTCTGAGGAAAGTTATATATCATTTTCCAAGTATGTTGGTGACATTAAACTTCGTTTTGTGGATACCTATCGCTTCCTTAGTACCAGCTTGGATAAACTAGCAAAAAATCTAACATCATATCCTGAAACTCAGAAGTACTTTGGAGCAGAGAAGATCGATTTGATGATGCGTAAAGGTGTGTTTCCCTATGATTACGTTACATCATGGGATGTTTTGAGTGAGACAGAACTTCCTCCGAAAGAAGCATTCTACAGTAAGTTAAACAGAGAAGAAATTAGTGATGCAGAGTATCAGCATGCAAAAACCGTATGGAGTCACTTCAACATCAGAACACTAGGCGAGTACAGTGACCTCTACTTAACTTCGGATGTCCTTCTACTAGCAGATGTGTTTGAAACATTCAGAGAGCAGACCCTGAAAACCCATAAAGTTGATCCCGCACATTATTATACATCACCCGGACTTACGTGGGATGCAATGCTGTTGTACACACGAATTGAACTGGAATTACTACAGGATTATGACCAGCTACTCATGGTTGAAGCAGGTATAAGAGGAGGATTATGCCAAGTTTCTCATCGGTATGCAGAAGCGAACAATCACTACATGAAGGAGTATGACTCAAGTAAACCCTCTCAATATATTACGTACGAGGATTCAAATAACCAGTACGCGTGGGCGATGCAGAAACCCCTTGCTTACGGGGGTTTTAAGTGGGTTTCTCCTGAAGATATCAACCTAGATATACTACGAGAAGATGACCCTCTCGGATACATCTTAGAAGTGGACCTTCAATATCCTACAGAACTCCATGACCTACACAATGATTTACCGTTCCTACCTGAGTGTATCAAGCCCCCGGGTTCTTCTACAAGGAAACTAATTCCTCACCTTGGATCACGAACTAGGTATGTGGTGCATTACATGACCTTGAAGCAGGCCCTTAGTCATGGGTTACAACTGACTAAAATCCATCGGGTGCTACAATTTCAACAGTCATGTTGGTTAAAGCCTTATGTGGAATTCAATAACCGGCTACGACAAGGATCGAGAAATGATTTCGAGAAGGATCTTTACAAACTTTTTAACAATGCCATGTTTGGTAAAACTATGGAAAACATCAGAAACCGACTGAATATACGACTTGTCACCGATTGGAAGACATTGGAAAAACTGGTTGCTAAGCCTACATTTATTGATAGAACTATATATGGACCCAATCTGGCTGCAATACACATGGCGTCACGGGAGATAGTCTTCAACAAGCCTATATACATTGGGATGTGTGTGCTGGATATCTCGAAGACCTTGATGTATTGGTATCATTATGATGTGCTAATGCCGTATTACGGGCTTGAAAATCTGAAGCTCATGTACATGGATACTGACTCTTTCATCCATCGTGTGACTACCGGAGACATATACCAGGATAAGTTACGTTTTCTGGAACATCTGGATACTGCTGATTATCCTAGCGAGCACATATGTCATTCTACAAAAAACAAGAAAATGTTGGGAAAATTTAAAGATGAAGCCAATGGAAAAATCATTCGTCGTTTTGTTGGACTGAGACCGAAGATGTATGCACTCGACATCGATGGAGGCATAATCAAGAAGATAAAAGGCATAAAACATAGTGCCATTAAACAGTACATCACCTTTGAGAGCTATGTGGACTGTCTTAAAAGCAGAGAAATCATAAGAACGCCAATGAACCTAATTATGTCCCATCAACATAATGTTGCGTCAGTGGAAGTGAACAAAATATCCCTATCTCCACATGATGACAAGAGAGTAATTGCAGATGATGGAGTATCCACATATGCCCATGGACATTGTCATATTTTGAACGGCGAATGAAAGAAGGAACCCTAGAGCAGAAAAAAAACAATTTTCATTCCGAGAAATAAACACTAGAACGTAGCATTAAAATATCTAAGCATGAAAACAGCTGAATAATAAGAGCAGAGGAGGGCGTTAAGTCTACCGTTCAGAAAACAAATTCTGACGCTGGTCCCAAGTCCAGAGAAAAAAGACGAGGGACGTCTACCTCACCACATAAGCTAACTGAACACACTTTAGTTAATGTTAAAATAGGTAAATTTAAAAAGTAACTACTATCTCGTAATCTGAAATATCCTTGAAAAACTTCTTAATTAGTTATAAAATGAATTGAGTAACGTAACTTGGTCTAAAATATCCCTGAAACGCGCATAAACCTCATAACATCTGAAAAAGCATGGAAATAGCATTAGAACATTGGTTTAGCGTAACGACTTATTACAAGACGATGCATAGGGGGTAAAAGCTTGAAAAAGACACAAGAGTACGAAGACATCAATCTGCATGAAAAAATGTAAGAAAACTGTACGCCTAGACCATTGCAAATATACCTCTAACAGTAAAGAAGATATCTCTAGCTGGCAAACTTTTAGCTATGAAGCCTATAGCTTTTAATCCTAGAGCTCCGAGATCATACCTCAATACCTAACCTCCAGATCCTACAGCTTTTAACCTCCTGACCAGCAACCTTTAGCTATGAAGCTTAAAACACTTAACCCTAGAGCCCTCAGATCATACCTCCATACGTAACCTTCAGATCCTACAGCCTTAAACTCTAGACCGAGAGATCTAACCTTGAATCCATACGACCTAACCACTAAACCTACAGTCTTTAACCTTTAGACCTACGAGCTTAAGCTATGAGACTTATATCCTTTAAACCCCAGGCCCTAAGATCATGCCTCAAGACCTAGCCATGTGACCGTAAGAGATGAGGAACATAGCCAAAATACATAGTCTTTCAGATCAAAAGGCTTAATCAAAAAGCCTAAGATATAAGCATAAGACCTCATAACATAACAAGGTAGAATAGAGTTCCTGAAAGCATAGAGAAGGTACGAAAAACAAGAAACCCTAGCAACAAAAGAACCTCAATTTTTAGGAAAAGAGAAGCAGATACACAAAGGGTTAAATTTACTGTATAAAGATCTGTAATCAGCATATATACCTCTTGCAGTGACAAAGATAGCTATAATATCGATATGCCTAAAAACTTTGCATCATACATACAAGTAGTTAGCATGAGAAAAGAAACATGCTTAGGATAGGTTAAGGAGGTAAAAACGGGGGCAGCTTAAGAAAAGAGAACGAATGTTAATACCAGAATCAACTAGGTTCAACAATGATCAAGAAGCTAAAACCATGGGATATATTAGGTTAGGTTAAAGTGGTAGAATAGAGGAACTTAAGGAAAGAGAACAAATAGGTTAACAGGTGCAACAAAGGAAGCCACTAGCCAAACACAGCTAGGTTATAATAAGAATGATGAAAGAAGGTAGAAATGAAAGAGTATATTAGGTTAGGTTAGTTTATAATAGGATGACATAGTAAAGCATAAATGTAGTACTTGCCCCAAGATTAACTGCCTTTAATCGCTGGGCTAGCAAACTTAACTTCAAAATTATAAGACCATACCTCAGCCTATAAAACATAGATAAAAGACCCTACGGTCTTTATCCTCTAGACCAACAACATTTAGCTATGAACCCTACAACCCTTAACCCTAGAGCTCATGCCACATTAAATCCTATAGGTATTAACCTCCCATACCAGCAACCCTACCTGTTAAAACCTGCAACCCTTAACCCTAGAGCCCCAGATCATACCTCAAGACCTAACCTCTAAATCCCACAGCTATTAACCTCCCTGACCAACAGTCTTTACCTAAGAAACCCTGCAACTCTTAACCATAGAGTCCCAGATCATACCTCGAGACCTAACCTCTAAGTCCTATAGCTATTAACCTCCCAGACCAACAGTCTTTACCTAAGAAACCCTGCAACTCTTAACCCTAGAGCCCCAGATCATACCTCAAGACCTAACCTCTAAATCCCACAGCTATTAACCTCCCTGACCAACAGTCTTTACCTAAGAAACCCTGCAACTCTTAACCATAGAGTCCCAGATCATACCTCGAGACCTAACCTCTAAGTCCTATAGCTATTAACCTCCCAGACCAACAGTCTTTACCTAAGAAACCCTGCAACTCTTAACCATAGAGCCCCAGATCATACCTCAAGACCTAACCTCTAAATCCCACAGCTATTAACCTCCCTGACCAACAGTCTTTACCTAAGAAACCCTGCAACTCTTAACCATAGAGTCCCAGATCATACCTCAAGACCTAACCTCTAAATCCCACAGCTTTCAAGCTCCAGACCAACAGACTTTACCTTAAGAAACCCTGCAGCCCTTAACCATAGAGTCCCAGATTATACCTCAAGACCTGACCTCTAAATCCCACAGCTTTCAAGCTCCAGACCAACAGACTTTACCTAAGAAACCCTGCAACTCTTAACCATAGAGTCCCAGATCATACCTCAGGACCTAACCATTAAATCCTTCAGATATTAACATCCCATACCAACAGTCTTTACCTAAGAAACCCTGCAACTCTTAACCATAGAGTCCCAGATCATACCTCGAGACCTAACCTCTAAGTCCTATAGCTATTAACCTCCCAGACCAACAGTCTTTACCTAAGAAACCCTGCAACTCTTAACCATAGAGTCCCAGATCATACCTCCGGACCTAACCATTAAATCCTTCAGATATTAACATCCCATACCAACAGACTTTACCTAAGAAACCCTGCAACTCTTAACCATAGAGTCCCAGATCATACCTCCGGACCTAACCATTAAATCCTTCAGATATTAACATCCCATACCAACAGACTTTACCTAAGAAACCCTGCAACTCTTAACCATAGAGTCCCAGATCATACCTCGAGACCTAACCTCTAAGTCCTATAGCTATTAACCTCCCAGACCAACAGTCTTTACCTAAGAAACCCTGCAACTCTTAACCATAGAGTCCCAGATCATACCTCAGGACACAGCATTATAAGGTACAGCAAAATAAGAGGATTGACTGCCTACCTAAACACTGTCTAAATCCACTAAACATACCGATTGCGCATGGCCGCCATCTTGCTCATTTGGGTCTGCGCTGGAACCGCTATTTTTAACCTACTATAGTACATAGATGTTTTATAACAAAACGCTGTTCTCCTCCAGCAGGTAGGATGTCGGCATTTGGACATTGCCGCATAGTCCCTGTAACGGATTTCACTCCAGATATGTGGTCTAGTAAGTGCTGAATTAATATAATTTTCATCCATATAAGCTATATAAACTTCACTGCGATACCACTGAATATTTCGTAAATACTTAAGCTTTTTGCCCGTATAGTACGATGTTCGATTAAAATTTGTCTGCCACGGTTAGTGTTTTTTCCCATATAAATCCTAGCTTCAAAAGAACTCTTCTTAATATTCAGACACTGCCTTGGAAGTCAATAGAAGTTTGAAGCTTCATAAGCACTTTCTTCAGAGTTGGTTTTTGTTTTTATGTGCTTTAAAAACTATTCATAGTTCGCCTAACTACTTTTGAATTAAAACATCCAAATTAGATTTTGTGCATGTTCTTAATCTTTGATTTCTGGACATAGAGGAGGGCGTTGTTACACTAGCACCAATGACCTTTCTTTCTTTAATAACTCACCTAAACTGCTTTCAGACACAATTGTTACCTCAGATGCCCTTTTCCAGACTTTTGTAGCAGACCCAGACCACTGTTCCTTTTTTATAAATTTATAGACATGGGTTATTACTTCTCGTGTTTTAAAATGTAGCACTTTATTTCATAATATGCTGATAGGAGGCGTCATTTCTAAATGAACCAGGGGACACGCACATTTTGAAACAAGCTGTATTGTTAGTCAGTAGCTTTGCACTTGTTTACTCGCTCGCAACTGATACGCAACTGACCCGCCCTCCCCTCCAGTTGCAACCGCTCTGAAGTGGACTCGTCCAGATACCACTGCGCATCGCTCTCCATCTGTCAAGATATAAAAATACATCTGTACTCAATGTCGACTAGCAGGGTCGTAGTAGCTCTATTAGGGTGGCAGATTAACTCAGGAGTCCAACTGTGAGCTAGTGGTGAAACTATTTCTTGATACTTAGCTTTGAGTTGGTCTAGCGGAGGTTAGAGACTAGAATCTCAATGCAGTAGCACCTAGACTTACCTTAACAGCTTTGGACAATCTTGAGAGTTAAATGACCATAAGTTCCATAGGTTGAGATGCTATCGGGCAATGTGACGTCCGGCAATAACCAGATTCTAGCCCGAGTTTGACTCAGGGGATGCTTATATGCGAATTGTGTAATGAGACAGCGTCACACTGCTCACGATTCGCACCTTGAATTATTTTCCACACTTAAAACAAAATGGCGCATCTCTTGACCAATGGTTGGATTTACACAGTACTGAGTCGCTACGTAAGCACTTTAAGCTCTAAGAAATGAAAGAGAGCTTAAGACTTAGCGATTAAGCGTACTGAGTAGTTCTAGGATTTTTTAAAGTGCTCCGAATAAAAATATAAACCTGTGATGTATTCATACTATATTCATACTATTAAATTATTTACAAAACCTCAAGCCATCTAAAATTAGTTTAGTTCATATAGAATTAAATGATTACTTTACACACCAAATTTTAAGTATTTTTTCTATGCCTGTGCATAGTGTTCCTGCACAGTCATCAATATTTATGTTTTAGACAACATTTTTTACATATTCCTCCAAAATTTTATCATGGTATATTAAATGAAGGAAAATGGTTAAATGTTCAGGAAAAACGAACGTTTTGCAATGAACACTAATTATGAAACTCAAAATATACTGGTTTCTTAATGCTTGCTGAAGTTTTCAAAAGTATTCTTTCCAAACATTAAGTTTGAAAGTCACAGTCATATAGTTCGTGAAAAATGTATACCCAAATGTATACATGCCAAATACAAAATTAAATAATGACATGAAAAAAAAAACTGTTAAAGAATTAGCTCGTATTTATTTCTATTTGCCTTGCGATTGGTTCAGCTGGCTGTATGTTTTCGTAAAATTGCACATACTTTTCTGCAACAGTTTTAAAAAAAGAAGTATAAGATGACTATATTTTGAACACGCGAAGCTATTCTGCAAAAGGCCGGTCTCCAAGGTGATTATAGTATGATGTGGATTAAATAAAGGAGAAGTTCAAAGCATGAAATTAATGTGTTTGATCTTTATTAGCTAGTTTGGATGTTATTTAACTGTTATTGCTGTTATTCTTGGTCAGTATTATTTAAGAACCCATATATTCTTAGATACCTTAGCTCACGGATCAGTTTATTTTCGTTTTCGCCCTACTGACAAATTTGCGGGCTCGTAAACGCATAGAGGTCCTTTAGACACCTCCAAAGTGGCTCTGCCGAATCAGTTTGTGTGCAGAGGAAAAGAAGAATATTGAGATAAAGCATTGAATTGATTTATTTCACTAATATAAGTTTTTTGTATGTATTTTATCCCTTAAAATACATTTTTCTTTCCAGTGTTGCTTACGAGGACTTGGGAAAACGTTATCTGCAGTTTTCCGTGTACGACTTTGATCGTTTCTCCAGGCATGATCTTATTGGACATGTTGTTTTGAAAGGACTTCTCGACAGTACGGACCTACTTCAGGAGCTGGAGTACACCATGAACATCCTGTGTGCCGTGCAGGTCTGTATTATATTTGTCTTCTCTTAATATAGGTACATACTGTGACTTTGTGGGTTCGTAGAATTAAAAGTCCAATTTTCAGAAATTTAAAATGTTCTTTATTTCCGTAGAAATACACTCTGGTCAACTCTTACAGTAGCAAAATTACGTAACATACACAAATACAGCCTTCAAGTTTGTCTGCCACACCCACAAACAAATAGTTCACTTTCAAAACACAGCTGTACCGCACGAGTCCAATTGCCACTGACTACTCAACTAACCACAGTTTCCTTTTATACGTCTATTCATGATTCCAGACGTTTGTGGAATGTTTTCTATCAATCAAAATGCCACTAGAAAATAAATGAAATGTGTAGTGTTTAACGCCCGCTTTTACTACATACGCACCGCAGGCGGTGGCACTGATGATACATGAGATTGAGCACCGGTGGAACGAGATGGCGGGGGAAACCGGAGTTCCCGGAGAAAACCCGCCCCAGCGCCTTGTTGTCCACCACAAATCTCACTTTGCGGTCGCCTGGGATGCCACCAGAAAGACGAAACTTCCAGTTATCTATCTTTATCTGTTTTGGCAAGCTTTTTATCTCCACGCTGTCTTTATCTGTTTCGGCTAGCCTTTTATCTCCGCGTTGCCTTATCTGACCCTTTGTGCGCGCTGGCCGCGCATCGTCGCAACAATGCGTTCAGTTATCTCTTGACCTTGTATAATATTTCCAGTAAGGAAAAGTAACATGAAAATGTTTGATTCCTTTTATGTAATATTACAAGTACAGATAGACATTTAACAAAATGGTTCCATAAATTGTCTACGTAGTCAAGTGGTCAACTGGCTTACTTCTCACCTGGAGGTTCCGGACTTTACTGCCGTTCAGAAGTAAGAAGTCCACTCCAAATCCTCCACAGAACCAGGAGTGTGGATGCATGAGTAAAATGATCGCGTGCAAGTAAGTTGAAAACGACGAAAGCCTGCAGTAAGCTAATCAAAAATTTCAAAGAGTAAAAACATTTTCAAATGTTTCAGTTAAACTCCCGCGATACAACCATAGTAGTGAAGGAGGCTATATGAAAAAGCAAGGGAAAGGTAAAAAACCTGAAACCAAACCTAAAAACCTGTTCCTAAAGGTAATAAGTATATATTTCGTATAACCAACTTTGGAGGAAAGTTGGCCGTATGGCTTCTTTCGAAAAGAAAGTAAAGCCAGTTGTCCTATGACTTAGATTTATGGCAGATGAAAGATCTCAAGCCTGATAGAGAGGCCTATGGGCATAATTAAGTGAGACCGCAAATGTGAAGAAAAATTTGCCAAAATATTAATATATATTAACCAAAACACCTTATATATACTTTAAACCTTTAGAATAGTTTCATTTCATTGGTTTTAAACAATTGACTTAGGAGTTCGTAGATTTTAATCGCTATGAAATCCATAAACTTTGAGGAAACATAAAAATGGCTGATTCTTGCTTAATATTAAATTCCACTGTGCTAAAAGAAACTTCGTTTGGCGAAAATAGAAGTTCTTTAGGAAATAAAGACATTTAAGTTCGTACATAACGTTAACTGTACCATACGCCTTTCCTGGGGAAAAATGACAATTTGTTAAACATTTTTCTATAGTAAACTCAATATTGGGGATACTCGTTTCATTGTTTATGTAAATTAATTAAAAGCCGAAATATCATAAAATATAAACAAACATGAAAATTTTCCAAAATATGAGTATTTTAAGAACATGCTATGAAATTTAGGTATGTTATCACGTACATTGAACATTCTAAAGATTGAGAAGTATTTATTTGCTCTCGTAATGTCAGCTAAGGATATTTTTATATTTTCCCCTCTATTTGGTGAATAAAAGGTGATTCCAATAAATGTCTGTGAGTGCAGAGAAGATCCTTAGTGAACTACAGCTCTTTAGTCCGTAATCATCATGACTCCGTGAAAGCATCTGTTTATTAATACCTGCCTCTGCTTATGTCTTTAAAACGTTTTGGATCATTCTATTTTTTGTAATGAAAGCGAAAACGAAAGAAAGATATCTAAATTACTTTTCACCCCGTTGCGCAACTTCTATCCAGAGCCTACGATTGGTCGTGGCTATGTAATACATAGTACTGTATATGTTGTTTTTTGAAATGTTATAAAAACGCTTTCTACAGTTTAAAATATTACGTAACTGTCAATCTATAGCTCTTAATTATTTATTTTATAAGTTTTACCATTTAAATTAGCGTTATTTATGTAAATCCTTCTCAGGTTATGCTATTAAATTCAAATCACCTAACTCCACTATTGCTATAAGATAGGAACTATTTATTCCATGCATACATCCTCTGGAAAAATCTGAAAGTTAGTGTTGCCATCGTACTCAACTGTTTTATTGTGTTACATCGAATACCAAAATATCTAAAATGGTAAGGAGTATGTGAACACAAAAAAATAACACGTAAATTCGTGTATATTTACATGAATCTGCAGGTAAATAGACAGATTTCCCCGTTCTACTCCACAACAAGCGGGGCAACTGAACCTGCTAGACTCCAAGGCAAGAGTCCACACGCTCTTAGCAAACTTTTATACTAGCGTAGCTGAACTTTATCAAAATGCTAAGCATCCCAGGCTCATTCTGGGTATGCTGCCCATGTGGTGTAATTGTGTTTCGTTCATTGCAGTTTAGGCAAGAAACAAAAGGAAAACGAGTAAACCAAAACTAAAAGTGACAAAACAGAAATAAGAAAAGAAGAATATAAAGGTACTAAGTCCAACATGAGAAACAGGTTAATGGCTTTATGAGTTAGTATGAAATACGTCAATAGATATGATAGCTACTTATAAACTTTTTTGAAAATAATTACTATCTGTTCCTTGTTTCCAACACTCTGAATGTATTTGTATATCACCTTTATCTACAATCACCTTTACATCAATTGTGTATGTATGTTGAGATGATAATTGTGACGGAATTCAAGTTAGTTTGTGCATTAAACGCTTAAACTGTCTGTATTATGAAGGTAAGTACAAGGTGTTACCTGATTGCCACCCACTTTGTTCGAATAAGCAAATCTCATGACAATAGGAGGATGGTAGAAGACCTCTACTGAAGGACCTTAAATTAAGTAGGACTACTTGCTTTCGTTTCAGTTCCTTTTTGTGTAAGTGTTCCCCTATTTCTAGCACTACTAATACGAGTTAAGTGAATTTGGTGTACTCACATTTAGCTTAGATTGTTATGTGGAGTAACCAACATACTGCATATGCATATTATGGAGTGTTTTAATAGTGTGGTATAATGTTTATAATCCTGAATATAAATATAATATTCGTTTGTATCTACTAATAAGATCGTCTACTGAGTAGCTGCTTTACCCGCATATCTACAGCTGTACTTTGTGTACGAATGGTTTATGTGAAGGGTTTCTAAACAAAAGGTTCCGAGTTCGAATTTGGGTTCTATCTACAGTTGCTTATTATGTCTGGAATACGTACTACTGTACTGATTAAGTCCCTCTTTCTAGGTGCATCGAGAAAGATTGTTGTTAATCTAGCTAAATTAATATGTTTCCAGAATAACGCGTCAGTATGAATTCTACATTATAAATTAGTGCTGTTGATAGGTAGCTCAGCCTTACCAAGCTGTCAACTCACAGAACGCTGGAAGATCGTTACCATGCGTGATGTGTAAGACTTATTCCATAGGGGCATGAAAACTAGGGCATCTCCCATGATAGACGTACGTATTAACCCTGTTACAATCTGCATCTGTCGACAATGGTGACAGATCATAAGTCTAATACAGAGTGGCGATCGATTCATATTCATTAAATATAAATTACAACTGACTTTGATTTCCAACATTGGCTCTCCACTGAAATTTACAGTTATATGTAAATGACATCACATTTGCTCACAGTGGTATCGTGTTACTATTAATTCCAGTCAATTCCTTAATTTATTGATATATGTTTTATTTCACATATTTATTATATATTATATAAAATATACGAGTATCTATATAGTACTGAAACCGAGCAGGATGACTGAGGCGGTTTCGTCTGTGACCTGCAATTGGGAGGTCCGAATTTTTTGCCGTGCCCGTCCTGCCTTACCCATGGGTTTTTCTGAGGTTTTCCCGGGTCGCTAGGTGAATGCTTCTTCTTCTTCTCATCATATAGGCCTACAGCCTGTTCCTTCCAGAAATTAGGAGTCCTTCCATCTTTTTTTTTTTTTTTTTTTTTTTGGTCTTCCAGGAGATCTACTTCCATCTGCCGGTAAGTAGTCCCTTGCCGGTCGGCGCAGAGGGAAGTTGTGTTGCGCTTGCGGCTAGTGTTTACTTTACGGCGATATTACGGCTGTTTACAGTGCACGTTTCTGCGAAGTGACTAAGTTAACGTCGTAATATTAGTATTCTATTTTTGTTTAATACGGTAATTAATACGACATAATCGACATGGCCGACCGTCCAACAACATTGGTGATAAGTTTTGTAGAAAAAGATATTAGTCGACCGACTGCGTACGAGATACATGAATGGATATCCAGAACGCTTAAGTTAGAAGAAGATGAGGTTACAGCATTACAAATAAATGTCATTTCTCGACAGATTTTCATTAAATGCAATTCGCAAGATTTGGTAGAACGAGTGTTAAAACAGAAAAATGGGGAAGCTAGTTTCACCCTGTCAAATGGACAACGGACCAAGGTGCTTATTGATGTTGCCGAATACGGAAGACGTATGGTTAAGACATTCAATTTGCCACTAAATATCACAAATTTGAAAATAAGCGTTTCTTTGCAACCATATGGGAATATACTACAGGTAACTGATGATGCATGGAATGAGACCTATCGTTATAAGGTGACAAACGGAGTGCGCACGGTTCATCTACTATTGAAGAAACATATCCCGTCATTCATAAATATTGAGGGACATTCGGCTTTGGTTAGTTACCCCGATCAACCTACTACTTGTGCAATTTGTCATTCAGCGGGTCACTTACGTAATCAATGTTCGCGTAAATTCGTACCACGTACACCGAACAGTGTACAGGATACCTTTACATGGGTCAAGCTGGCATCTTGAGCCTTACTGAAACCAAGGGTGGTGAATCGAAATGTGGACACCGAAAAAGATACGCACCCCATTTTACTGTCAGCCGACACGGAGTTAGTAGACGACCGGCAGGCAGGCATAAGCAGCGAGGATGACCAACCCGCATCGATGACTGACACGATACAAAATGACGCGGAAACTCCACACACTCTGGTCACCGGTGTCATTAACGGTTTGGAGTCCCAGTGTTCGACGGATTCAGTGGTGGTTGATGCACCACGAAGTGAATATATAGCAGAGGGTGAAACGACAGTATTGGACGACAAGATTGAGCACAATTCAGCAGCGGCTACACCAGCAGCTTCGGCCCCCCTAGCGGAGGAAATGGCAGTAGCTAAAACTTTGGAAGACAGTAATTTAATAATACAGCCCTAGTAAGTAATCGTAACCCTCGATTAGACAAACGTAACAAAAAAGATCTGGATACAAAGGAGGATTCACCAACAAGGAAATCTAAAAAGAAGAGCAAGCCGGTAGACCAAGAGTGAATCAGAGGCGGCATTACGTATCGGCAACTCCTTTTTCCGGTGTTGTTGATGGTAATTCTCCTCCAAACCTTGGCATCAGTGAATGTGAATTTTTTGCGGAACTACACAAAGAAAACATTAGTGCACGACTTTTTGTTTGATTATGACATTGATTTTCTGTTTGTCCAAGAAAATAACGAGCATTGTCAGGATTTCTTTGGGCCCCAATATACCTATATATCCAACGTGGGAGAGGAACAGCGTGGTACAGCAATTGTGTATTGTGCAACATATGGAGTGCACCTCACAGAAACGCCTGCGTGTGGTAGAATTACATCTTTATTGACTGAAAATAACACCCTATTAGTTAACGTACACTTGCCATCTGGGTCCCACAGACGAAAGGAAAGCGAAGAATTCCTGGCTAAGGAATTGCCTTTCTTTTTGCACCATAAATACGACAACTTGATCCTCGGAGGAGTTTTCAATTGTATCATCAATGCCAAAGACCAGAAGGGCCAAAATTACCCCTCGCCAGTGTTAGTCTGTGTAAGTCCTTAAAACTGCTGGATGCATGAAAAAAAAACATGCACACTATGTCGAGTTTAACTTCCATCGTAACTCTGCTGCTTCGCGAATAGATAGATTTTACGTAAGTGAGACGATGACATCACAGGTTCAGGACATCCAAGTGAGACCAGTGCCATTTAGCGATCATCATGCATTGATCATGAAAATAATGCACACCGAAAGACCACCTCCGATTGGAAGAGGTTCCTGGAAATTAAACAATGCCCTCTTAAGGATACGATGCTTAAATCCAAGTTTCAACAGAGGTAGATAAGCTAGACTCGAACCGCGAAGAGTAGAACCGCCAACAAGTTACATCAGTGGCTGTTCACTCTGAAGCCTACCATACGCAATTTTTACAAGAGTGAAGGCATAGAGAAGGCAAAGGATAGAAGAAAATATTTGCATTATTACTATGAACTGCTTAACGATAGATACCAACAACAAAGGAGGCAAGAAGGTGGAGAAACTGTGACGCATCACATCGAAGTAATAAAGAAGAAAATCTGTTCCCTTCAGGAAAAACTCTGTAGGGGAACACTACAACGAGCGGAAGAGAACTCGCTACAGGGTTAAGAGAAAACCTCGCTCTATCACGTTACGTCTGAAAAGTGCCGCGAAACGCAGAAATATATCTCTGCTTTGGAATCCACATCTGGAGAAGTACTGTCCACAACACGAGATATATTAGCAGAGGCCTACAATTTCTTTTCTTCCAAATTTGGGAAGTCGATGTTCCAGCACAGCAAAATGTTTACAAGAACATTGTGGAACAACTATCACCAGAAGATAATGAGACATTAAATGCGGAAATAACCTTGACAGAACTATGGACGACACTCACATCAGCCAGCATGACATCGGCACCGGAAGTAGATGGCATCGGCTACCGGTTTTATAAAGAGAATTGGGAGACTGTAAAAGATACACTGCTTGGAGTAATGTTAGAGCTGCAACGGAACGAGAATGAAATGTCTGGTTTCAACGAAGGAAGTAGTGTTTTAATACCCAAATATTCAGCGGCAAGAACATTCACCGAATATATTCCTATTACACTACTCAATGCCGATTTTAAGTTGTTGAGCAAGATAATTGCCAATCGTGTGCGGGCAGTTCTGTCAAATGCCATCGGACCGGGACAGACATGCGGTATTCCAGAAAGGAGAATTACGCACATTCTCATGACACTCCGAGATACTATTATTGCTTGTGAGCAGGACCCAGATTCAACTGCGGCAATTTTAGCCCTGGATTTCACCAGCGCCTTTGACAAGGTTCATCATGGCTATCTTTGGGGGTTTTAAGACAATTTGGATTTTCTGTGGACTTTCAAAGCCTCATTAAACGCATCTATGACAAGGCGCATTCGAGAATTCAAATAAATGGGTTTTACACGCAACCAGCACCGATCCTGCAATCTATACGGCAGGGATGTCCATTATCGATGCTTCCCTACACCTTGTGCATAGAACCGCTGATTTGAGGTATGACGAATATCCTTGCACGGAGAGCCCATCCTTTGAGTGGTGAGAGAATCTTCGCTTATGGTGATGATCTCACCCTAATACTTACTAATTCGGGGGACTATAATGCTGTTACACCATTGTTAAACGAATACCAAAGGGCATCCGGAGAACAAATAAACTTTGACCAATTCCAGCTACTAACATTGAATGACTAGTCAATGGAAGATACTCTGTTTACCCGCAGTAGGGCGCTAAAAGTCTTAGGGCTGACCTTCACCTCAAAGCTGGAAGACCTAATTGAGAGGAATTGGACGCGAATTGTTAATACCTGCATTTACCTCATGCAGTCCCAGTTAACACGAAACTTAAATCTTGTTAAAAAAAATTTGGCATGTGAACACGTTTGTTTTAGCCAAAATGTGGTACGCAGCGCAGGTAATACCAATGCACCAAAAATACTCTCAGCATTTGGAACGGGCAATCGGTTATTATATTTGGCGGAATCAGTTCTACAAAGTAGCTCGAACTCAGTTACGTGCACAGGTGTGTACGTGAAGTGCAGAGCGCTGTTACTGCGTTCTGTTTTGGGTACACTCAACGGAAGTCGTCAGGACATGGACTTTTGTCATCGCCTAAAGTCCTCAGATACGTCCCCACCTTCTGCAGTTCGACAGGTAGTAAAGGACTATCAACATATTTTGCCATTGATTTCAACGGAGTCAGGATGTCTTACGACCAAACACTTGTACATCGAGTCGTTAAAGGAGTGTGCCAGCAATTGTTGCAAAGTATCCAAATACAACATGGGATCGCATATGGAAAATTTTTCGAAACACTTACGTTCCACTTGATTGGAAAGTGTCCGTGTACTTCTTTGTGAATGAAATAATCCCCACGGAATTAAGGAAAGGTAAACATAATTTAGCAACAGTCCCATGGTGTAAACGTTGTGGAAAAGTGGACACGCAGATACACAGAATTACCACCTGCAAAAACATCTGAGATCTGGAAGTGGACTAAACATAAAATCGGCGTGCTGGTTGGAAGCCAGGCGGAATATACGACAGTGTCAATAATTCTATCCTGGAATATTAAGAAAGGCAACAATGCACGGACTCAAATGTGGTTGATAATGGCTTTCTACCATTATTTCCTGAGTGCAGATTATCCTAATTTATTTGCATTCTAAAAGTGGCTCAGAGCAGAGCGATACAAAATGCGTAGATATCATGAGGTGTGGACCGATTTAAATGATCAACTGGATCTCACTTGCTAACTTTTGCGCGGGTGCGCACACCGATTCTTTCTAAAATGTTGCAACAAAATGTAACTAAACATGAACAAAGAAAGTAAAATCAGACTTTCCACTCTACCTTTCCCCTTTATGATCCTGATTGTTTATATATACATGCGATTCTGTCCGATGTCATACGGGATACATGGTCATTCCATTCGCTACGTCTTCTATCCAGCCAATCACCTATTGTTTGAATGTTTAATTGCTTTCTAATATCTTCACTTCTTATTTTATCTCTTCTTGTTCTTCCTATAATTTTTCTTAAGACGTTAATTTCATTTGTCTCTAGAATCTGTTTCGTTCTTGAAGTATTCGCTCTTACTTCAAAGGCATAGGTGGATATTGGGCGTATTACCGCTTTATAGATTCTAGTCTTGGTTTCTTTATTTAAATATTTGTTTTTCCATATAATATAATTTATAAGGCCTGCAGTTCTCGCTGCTTTATTCGCTTGCTATGTAACTTCATTCTGCAGTGCTCCCCAACTATTTAACTCAACATCCAGTCTCTGTAAGTCATCCTCAGTGTTTGCCATCAGGACAACATCGTCAGCGTAGCATACAATGTTAAGGTCTTTATTTCCCATTTTATATCCATACATTGTATTGATCTCTTTTATAATTTCATTCATTACTAAATTGAATAGTAATGGACTAAGAAAATCTCCTTGTCGAAGCCCTCTTCTGACTGGTATCTTCTCAGATATTTTCCCTTCATTTTTATTCTATTAAAATTGTTAGTAAAAATGTCATTAATTAATAAAATTAATCCATTCGGTACACTATGTTTTTCTAAAATGTTTAAAATATCTTTAAGTTCCAGCCTATCAAACGGCTTCTCGAGGTCTATAAGACATAGAAATGCAGGTTTATTATTCTCAATAGCTTTTTCTATTACCTGCTTTATCACAAAAATGGCGTCAGTACAAGATCTACCAAGCCGGAATCCCTACCTTCAACCTGAAGGTAAATAACCTTTGATAGTTTTGATTAATTAGTTTCGTTGTGATTTTCAGTAGGGTGTTAAGTAGATTTATTGGTCTATAATTCTCTGATTTCTGTTTATCGCCCTTCTTAAAGATAGGAATCACAATACTAGTCTTCCAATCATCTGGAATTTTACTTTTCTGGAGTATTTGTGTAATTAATTTTAATATTTCTGATGTGAGTCTATCCCCTCCGTATTTTATCATTTCGTTGGTTATACTATCTTCTCCTGCAGATTTTCTATTCTTAAGCTTTTTAATTGTTGTAATAATTTGTTCTTCAGAGACTTCCAAAATCACTTTAGGAACACTACTATCTGTAATATATACATAATCATTTTCTGTATTATAAAGATCTGTAAGATAATGCAACCAGGTATTTTCTTCAATTTTATTTGATGTTACAAAATCTTTTATTTCCATTCTTTGGTTTCTAAATTGTTCTCCAAATCTGTCGTTGCATTCCATAAAAATCTCGTTCCAGATTACTCGTATAAGCTTCCCAATATTGCTCCTTTATAGTCCTGATTTTTGCATTAGCATTATTCCTTACAAGTTTATATTTATTATAGTCATCAGGGTGTTTTGTTCTCATATATCTTAGATAAGCAGTTTTGTTTTCTTTAGCTAGGACTTTGACCTCATCGCAGAACCATGGTTTACTTCTTGCTTTTTTATGTGATCTATTCACCGTCTGGTTCCCAATACTTCAAAAGTAGCTTGTAAAATGGTGTTCTGAACTATGTTCCAATTATCATTAATTTCTCCATCCTCCTTTATACAGTTCTTTAGCAGATTTTCCTCCAATCTCTTTTGATATAAGTATTGTATACTTTTATCCTCCAATAGTTCTTTGTTAAGTTGGGTATCAATTACAGGTTTTCGTCGTTTAGGTTTTTGTGCTTGAATTCTTAGTTTTGCCAAAACTAATTTATGATCAGTTCCTGCATTGGCTGAGTTTAAAGTTCTTACAGTTAGAATTTGCAGTTAATTACATCCCCCGAATTTCCTGTCCCTCCATTTCAATTCCATTATCATTTCACATCCTCTGTCATCTGATAGTCTTTTTCAGAGTTGAAGTCTCGGTGAGAGTCTTGGCGTTGCATGGCAGGATGTGCTCCTGGTAAACACTTTCTCCTCCGGTAGGACAGTGTCCGGTTTTCGGTCCGACCTGTTGGGCAGTTTCAGGATCACAGTGAGTGGAATGCCAGTTGTACTCGCCTGCTTGGGAGTTTCCAACTGGTAAATTGAGAGGTCCCTGCCCTCTGCTGTGTCTTGGCTCCTTGACTCAGCCACCCTGTGTTCTCTTACCAAATCCTTCCTCCCGGGAATGTCCCACTTGCGGCGTAAGCATAATAAATGAATACCGGTTGCAGCACCGAATACCCTCCAGAGCATAATGCAAATCCACTACGGTATGAAATATGAAGTACACAAGAAGTTTTTATCTAATATGATGTATATTTAAAGTGAGATTTGTGGTGGAAAACACGGTGCTGGGTCAGATTTTCTCCGGGACCTCCGGTTTCCCCCGTCATCATTTCACCAATTGCTCCATTATTTATCTTTCCTATTATTCATTTCACCCTCATCCACTTCTGTTGCTCTCATCCCAGCAGTTGGGCTGGCCTCTCAACCCGGATTCCTCTATCAAAAAAGTACATTTGTGAGGTGACATAAAAATTTTTCTTGTGAATATTCAGACTGTTAGTCTTAAGCAATTCTCAAGCGCAATGATGAATAATAAAAAAAATTAAGAAATAAGGGCTTTGTAGGATACGACAGTTAAAAACATAAATGTGAATGCATGGTTAAAAGCCTTTATGAGGGAAATAAACGTGGCATTCGTATTTTCTGTCCGATGAGTGCTTTAAGAAACTAAAAATGTGCAACCTGAAATGTTTCGAAAACGGCTAGCGTTCCTATACCTACTAAAAATTCTAAACTATAGCTGATGTAGTTCAAGCTGTAGCATAGTATCGTTTCATAGAGATACTAACATGCATCTAACTCCAGGTCCCACAGGGAGGAGGGCGGTCTGTCCCATTCAACTGCTGTGGTGCGGGCGCTACGAACCCCTAGCACTACGTTACTAGATATACACCGGGTCGAACATCCTAGCCCCTCCCGTTGGGGAGTTATTTGTTTGGGTAGATTTCTGTGTGGCAGTGGTTCCCCATACCCCTTGGGAGACTGGGAACGTCTAGATGGCTCAGTCTTCAGACGGGCTTGAGGGACGCCGCAAGGTTCCCGGGTGCTAACCTGCAGAGCTAGTAGACGGTGTGCTAGATCACACCGAGGTCCGACCGAGGCAATCGGTAATCTTTTCGGATGGGTTGACGTGCATAAGTGGAGTATCCACTTCCACCGTGTATTGGCGGGGGGCTTGTTAGATTCTAGGTTTTGCCGTAATGGAAAGAGCCCCTGATTTCCTCGGGCGCACATCGTGTGATTGCTTTGAGCCTCCCAGGTCATAGAGAGTGACGTCTGACTTCCGACCAAGATAGCTCTCCCCTACACGACTTATCTAACTCAAAAGTCTTGTAAGGAAGGGTACTACACAGAGATTTTCAAGAAAATTGCCCATCCCAAATTATCGCATACGTAGAAAACAATTCGAAATTTTGTTCTTTTAAAAATAGCTCTGAAAATTTTAATTAAAGCACAATATACCCAATGTATGTTGAAAATGAATATTGTATATTGTATATGTGAATTTCACTTCATTTGAATGGAAGTTTGTACAATTTTTCATAACCAATAAATGTTGAAAGACTACAAAAAAGAGAGAATCTGTTTAAAACATACCATATACTTGAAATAAATTTTTGTAGTATTAGCCACTTTCGAGAGATCCGTGATAGTTGGTTTGAATATCTCCATGCTCTTTCATGTTTAAAATTATGGTGCTATTTAGTCATTTCTTGCAATGCAATGGAAAGAGTGTGAAATTTTAAGGTCAAGAATCAACAACCTTCTCTTAAACATCTAGTTATCGATTTGGTTTCATCTACGTATTACCCTTGCGTTTACAGGAAATGCGTACTGAAGTTATTCATGTAAAGTGTTATACATTATGGATTAACATGAAATAGGCAGAAAAATATTATTTCGTAAGAATATATGATAAAATCTATGAATATTTAAAAGAACTATTGCACGCAGAGAATGTAACACGTCAGATTTTCTAAACAACTTGCGAGGAGGGATGCCGATTCAGACAACACCCCATCGGAGTTTTTGTAAGAGACAATGATTATAATGCCCTGGAGTTTCAAGTTTTAACCTTATTTCGCCTCAAAAATTCTAAATGAGGGTTTGCACCTAAAGTAAACTAAGGAATTGCTTTCCATTTTTGAAACGAAGAATGATATTTTACGACTTTCAAAGTTCATTTGGAAGGTCATAGTGGAGGGTAAACTAATAAAACAAGTGAAATGCAGCCATAAATGACGTTCATCTCAATAAGGCAAAGATGTAACAGCAAATCAGGCCGATAGAGCTTCTAATTCTGCTCCTCAAAGTATTCAGCAGAAGTACACAATGGAACACAACGGACACAGGTGAAATGTTTCTCTGGAGTAGCTATTTGCAGCATTTTAGCACTGCACTTAACGGAAATCATTTATTATTTTGTTTCACAAGAGCATGGGCATATTTCCATCTTATCTATATCAATAGAGATAAATACACGTAAAAACAATTTTTTTAACTTGTTCCATTTATACCCCGCCTTTAACTGCTATGGTCATATCGGCGGCCGTTCTCCTTTGGAACATACTGAAGGTGTTAACTCGTTTTCTTTGGTTTTTTTAATCATTAGATCACGCAGACATTCACACTGTCATTCATACTTCCAGACTCTGGGGAAGATGGGGAATTATCTTGGTCGGAGAAAAATCCCCACCCCCACCGCCGGGAATCGAACCCGGGACCCCTAGCACGGCAGGCAGGTGCTCTACCGACTGAGCTACGGGGCCAGCCAAAAACAATTTTATTATTTATGTCGTGGATACAAAAGGGAACGGCGATGTTTTTAGAATTGAAACCCCCGTTAAACGCAGCACACATGACATATGGTGACAGCTACTACAAGCTTAGGAAGAACATAACCTGCTCAACGCATGTTCTCTCATGTTGCAGAAGATTATTCAACAAAATACTGGTTTGAGGACATGAAAATCATAAACTTACGAGGGCTGTTCAATAAAGAATGATCACAATTTTTTTTTTGACAACGTGCCTTTACTCATCCTCATAATTTTGATGGTTCTTCTCAAAATAGTCTCCCTTGAATGCGATGCAGCACTCAGCGTGTCTGCCAGTTTTCAAAGACATGCTGGAAACCATTTTTGATGGATCCTTTAAAATCGCCTCCGCAGCTTTCACCAACCACTGCTTCTGATGATGGATAATGCCTCCCACGAAGGCGTTTCTTCAAGTTAGGGAATAGAAAAAAATTACATGGGGCTAAATCCGGACTATAGGGAGGGTGAGGGATGCACTTGCACTTTTGCAAGATATTCAGCAACAACACTGGCAACATGCGGCCGCGCATTATCGTGGTGCAGCATCCAGCCTGCTTCTCGGAAATGTGGTCTTTTGCGCCTGATATGAACTTGCAATGTTTTCAGGACATCCCTGTAATATTTTCCAGTTACTGATGTGTGTGCAGGTACAACATGCTGATAAACCATTCCATGAATATCAAAGAATGAGATGACCGTAACTTTCCCAGCAGAAGCACCCAGTTTTGCTTTCTGGGGGGTTGGTGATGAAGGAAATTTCCACACTGCGCTTTGCTGTTTGCTCTCAGGATCAAAACGATGTAGCCAAGTTTCATCAGCAGTGATTACGTTTGAAAGGAACTCCGGATCCTCCTCTAACATCAACTTTAATTGTATGTTACCTCCATTTCAGCGGTAGGCGATACTGAACATGTGTGAACTTGCCTGGTTCTCACAGTCGGGAACCAACAATGAAACTACTACAGGGTGTTTGTTTTACATTAAGCTAACAGAATATAATAAGATTGAATATTAATTTGAAAAATTATGACCGTATAAAATTATGATAATTCTTTATTGTACAGCCCTCGTAGTATTACAGGGATAAAAGTACACAGTAAAGCTACCGCTAGAACTTGCTGCACTGGTATCAATGGTCTACGCTTCATTGATGTCATGTTTTGTTGAAAGAACGTTTTTGTCATACAAGAATATGTTGTGTGAAAATAGGAAGTTGTTTATCCCAGAAAATTTGTATTGGAATGTAATCATCTACTGCAGTGCCAAAATAAACTAAGAAGCAAATAATAAGCTCTATTTTGTTCTTTCTTTGATGAATATCTTTGACAACGTGTACTTATGTAAAATAAGTTCATGAATAAATCTTGCAAATGAGTCGCAGATAAGGAAAATTGTAAGTACATGCACTGATAAACAAACAAACCATTTATATGACCTATTTCAATCAAGAGAAAGCTAAAAAAAACTATTTTAAACATATGAGAAATCTAAAATGAAGAAATACTCCACCTAAAATTCCGGGCCCTAATGATTACAAATCGCTGCCGAACGAATGATGAACCAAAAGACACTCGAGAAGCACATTCACAACAGTAATATGAAACGTCACAAAGGACCTGACGGTTCTGTCAAGAACAATGACAATTACATCATAAGATAAACGGGATGGTGTATCCTGTATTACAACTAACCTAACCAACACTCCAACTCCCATTTCATGTCCGACCGTGCACAGACGCCTCTGAAGAACAAATCAACGCCAACGACCTGTTGCTTTTATAAATGTTTGAGTAGTAAGCAGACTAGTAAGCGCCGGTTGTTAGTATAATCCGGTCATTTAGCATTCCATTATTCTCTAAGCTTTACAAAAGCTGCTTTTATTACATAGCGCTTTTTGAATAGATAATTCTGGTTTACTCTTGGCATTTAAAGGCGGTGTTAAACATGTGCCAGATTTGTGTTCATTCCTTCATTAACAAAACATGATTATGTAAATGCAGTCAATGTAACACTTAATTGCCATACTGGATGTTCAGATACATTTGGGTTCTTGCTTTTCATTCGCCCGGTTGCACCAAACTTATGTAAAACGTTTTAACAGCTAATCATATTACACTAAGGGAGAAATTATATTGTGACTGACACACGTTTTCTTTCTTTTCTTTCTTGAGTCGTCCAATGGAAGATATGAGTCCTGCGCCGTGGCGTAGTGGGCTAAGGCGTCATGCCTTAGTTCCCTGCCAAAGATTGCGCCCGGGATCGATCCCACACCTGGGAGTGCGGCTTTTAAGTCCCGGCTATTAAACCAATGCCCACTCAGCATTGCGAGGAAATTGAGGAGCTTGCGATAGGTAAGCAACTCTGGTCATGAAAGCCAACGGCTGGAGGTGTCGAGATGCTGACCACATCTCGCCCTATCTACCTTGCGTATGTGAGTGTGAGGCCGGCGCTCGGGTTGGCAGGTCCTGGTCTGATATGGACTGTACTGTCTACCCACCACAAGAAGGCACGGGATGTGTGAAGGGCAGAGGGGTTTGAACTGTTTATCTGCTCTGGTAGTGGATTTGTTTACTAGAAAATGAGTGTATGAGAGTGCATATGAGTCACCCATGTTGCCAGATCTAATGCTTGTTGCAGTTACTGTAGTGATAGATATTATATATGGGTGAGTTATGTGACAACACTTGTGTATTTTAAACAAAACTAGCATCTTTGTCATACTCGGAAGGCCAGTTCTAACCCCGTAGGGACAGCAAAAGTGATTACGTTACACATTCCTCTAGCTTGGCTTCTTGTGCTGGGCAAACAGTACTGCTATGGGCTTAACTTTAATGGAGGGTATGGTATCTCGTGGACCAATAACCTCAAGAAGACAAAGCTACAGGTTAGCGTTGATTGCTTACGTAACTGACGAAATGTCCTATAGTTGCCAGACAGGTGTCTGTGAATCACAAAGTAATTTCTCACTTACTGTAATACTTATTATCCGTTTATTTGTTTCCTTTAACACCTTCGATCAAATCAGGGTCATTAGTTTTAGAAATAGTTAACGGTGTTGCTTCTCGCTAGTCTTCTTAATTTTAGCTTTAACTGCGGTTTACTTTCTTTACAACGAACTTATAATATGGAAAGTATTGCATTCCGCCCAAAAATTCTATTGATAGTCTAGTGTAAATGCATTTTTTATTCTCTCCTGAATCTAAAAAGGATTTATAGAGTTCCGTGTGTATGTGTTTGTGTGAACTCAAAAATGTAAAGTCAGTTAAATACCGAACTGTGTCTAAATTCAACATATTCCAAGGTTTGGACATGTAGATTTTCAAGAAAATACCCCCGCATTTAACAAGAAAAAAATTTTGTTCTCAAAATGGCTCTAAAAAATTGATTAAAATATCATATGTTCAAGATATTTTTATGAAAAATGAAATGTAACAGTATAACTTGAATTGTTTAATAATGTCCTCAGAAATATTCCACGTTCTGGATAACTTTTATACAATCGGAACCGTGTGAGATAAACAATTTTCAAACAAATTTATCAAATGAGAAGCCATTATTTGTTTTCATGTCATAACAGTGCAAAGAGAATGCAATTTTATAGACATCGCAAAGTGACCAGCTCTTAAAGAATCTGACAATAGCTTAAAGTATTATGGATTTCCTGATCCCCTTTGCACCTACCAGCAAATTAGCAATTACATAATATTTATCTCGATTAGAGGAAGTGTATAGAGGAATAAGCGTTTGTAAAATAAGTTTCTACAAGAGTAAAAAAAGTCATGTCAATGCAGTACATTAGGTTTTACCTTTTTTCATGCAAAAAGAATGGAATTTTCAAGATACTGAGACCAGCTTTTAATAGCTTGATTATCACATAAGCTTACTGAATTCCATTATCCTTGCAGCTATTTAAGATATTAGCAATGTGATAATATTTATTTCCACTGGCATGCAGTAGATAGACAAATGGCTGTTATAAGAATTGTTTGTACCAGATTGGATAGAGTCATGTGGGTGAAACGTATCAGTTTCTCACTCACATTATTAAAATATGCTTACATTGCAGCTGTGCAAGAATTCTCCATTAACGCTATGTTCCTCCGTCATGTGCTTACCCCGTATATTGAAAAAATAAGAAATATGTGAAAAAACAGCGTTCAGACTTCGTCGTTAATTATATTTGTTTTTGACTCTTTGGTTTCAAAACAAAGCAAGGGCGATAAATCGCTAGCATTTTGAAAAACAATTGCCCTCGAATATTTACTTAGTTATACAGAATCAAATTCAAAGTTTCATGGCAAAGGCTTAATTTTTCTCAGCCTGAAAGTAATTACCTGTATTCTGTCGCAGCTTACGCGAATTTGAGGATGAAATTTACTGGAAACCAGATACCGCATGCCTGGGAGCTAATAATTAAACGCATCTCAACCTGATATCCAAGACTACGGAATCCCTTCACGGACACAAGGAAGTGGAGTGGTTACTTCTATATGTCAGACACTGTTTCAGCTTCCAAGAAGAGGAATTCAGGAAACGTTAATAAATCAGTCTTCACAGAAACATTATCCAGAAAATGTAAAAATAGTACAATCAAAAGGCCTGAAGTTGAAGGAACGGGAGTTAAATTCATCTGTCCTAACTGCTCACGTACAGCACATAACGAAATATACTTTCGAAAAGCGCCACCTGAAGCACAAAGTGCGACAACATACTGACTGGCGTTTTGCAACATTTGCATCCTCTTGGAAAACAGTAAAGGAAATCACATATGAAGGGCGTAGCGACATTCATAAGCTTCAGGACATCCAGAGAAGATCCGTCTCCGTTGTTGATTCCCCTAGCAAAACATTGGAAACGACCCGCCTAATCCTGCTGCTACCTGGAGGTGTGAACTGTTTACGGTTATGTACAGAATTCAAATTTGTTCGTATTCTCATGCACTGTGTAACGTTTAAGTACTAATAAAGAAAACCCTTGAGGGGATTATAAAACAAAATTGTAATTTGAGCATTGCATTACCTTGAATAATTCGGCTTCTGTTACCGGTTTACAACTGTATTTTAGTGTGAATTACCTGTAATTTTACCTTAAATTAATTAATTCAAAATTTTCCTTCTCTAATTGTTTCACGAAGCTCTTAACAAATCTTAATCTGTTTCTGAAAATATACTCAAGCCTATATAGATGAAGGAATAAAAACCATTTGCAACTGCAAAATGTTGTCATGTCTTAATCCTATAGCTTCATGTTGCAAGTGTTTTTCACTCAAATGAGAAAGAAACTAGCAGTTTCTCTAACGTGTTTGCTAAGGAAGTGGAGGGTATACTTACTCCATCCAAAAATTCTACATCACAGATTCATTGCAATGTCACTTATTT
>CM060948.1:227216489-227236489 GCA_030765055.1 Mantis religiosa
TGATAATTCAGTGTTTTTATGAGATAATTATATGAATTACTAGGTTTCTGTTTCAAGTGTTCTCTGATCCTTAAACAGTGCCTGCTAGGGCTATCGTCATCACTGCTAGAGATGTACATGCTGCTCAGAGATTTTTTCCAGTAGTTTGCTCGTTGTATATTAATTTCTATGGTTTCCTACTACCTGATGACTTTAGTCTGGATTACTCTTCCTGCGACTTATCTAATCTTTTAGGATGGAAGGATACGTTCCGGACAAGAGCCCAGAAGAAGCTCACGACACGATGAGCAAAACGTCGGTAATGCTGACCAGGATGACGCGGGCCCGCCTCGGTAGGATAGATGGTAGCATGGCCGCCTCAAGTTCAAGAGGTCTCGAGTTCGAATCTCGGTCAGGGTGAGTTACCTGGATAAGGTTTTTCCGGGGTTTTCCCTTATCCTTCAAGACGAATGTCGAGTAACTCTAAGCTCCATGGACCCTGGACTCATTTGAGCATTATTTCACCCAATTCATTCACCGTCCGATATGACTTCATGTTGGAGGACGTAAATTACAAAAAAAAAAAAATAATAATAAATAAATAAATAAATAAATAAAAGATAATATCTTTTAATATCTTTTAGAAACACTGTCTCTCTTTTTAATTTCTGCGATTAATTTCGTTAGATTTTGTGGTTAAGTATTGCCGTTGTATATGGTGGTTAAGTTGGTTAAATTTGATACTTAATTTGCTTAGGTCTTGTGGTTAATTTCGTTAGGCCTTTCCGTTAAGTATTTTAGTTAAATTGGTTAGGTCCTGAGCCTAAATGTGGTTAGCTTTTGAGGTTATGTATTGTTAAGTGTGTTGATTAAGTTGGTTAAGTATGATGAATAAGTTGCTTAGGACTTTTGGTTGAGTTGGTTAGGTCTTGCGGTTAAATATTGTCGTTCAATATGATGGTTCATTTGGTTAAGTATGATTATTAATTTGGAAAAGTAATGTGGTTAAGTGTTGTTAGGTCTTGTAGTTAAGTTGGTTAGGTCTCGTAGTCAGGTATGGTAGTTGAGTTGATAAGGTCTTGTGCTTAAGTGTGATTAATTCTTATGGTTAATTGTTATGTTTTGTATGGCGATTAAGTTCTTTAAATATGATCGTTACGTTGGTAATGACTTGTGGTTAAATGTGGTTAGGCCTCGTGGTTAGGTTTCGTGCATAAATGAGATTAAGACTTGTGGCTGAGCTTTGTCAATAGGAATAACGCCGAAGTTGGTTAGGTCTTGTGGATAATTGCGGTTAGGTCTTATGGTTATATATTGTGGTTATGATGGTGATTAAATTACTTGGGCCGTGTGATTAAATTGGTTAGGTCATGTGGTTAAGTACTGTAGCTATGTATGGTGGCTAAGTTGTTCAGTTATGGTATAGTTAGTGTTGTGGTTAAGTTGGTTAGTTCTCGTGGTTAAATATGGTAGTTAATTTGGTAGGGTCTTGTGCTTCAATGTGGTTAATTCTTGTGGTTAAATATTCAGGTTTTTATGGGGCTAAGTTGGTTAAATGTGATGATTAAATTGGTTAGGCCTTGCAGTTAAATTTGGTTATATCTTGTGGTTATGTTGGTTAGGCCTCCTGTTTAAGTATTGTAGTTAAGTTGGTTAGGTATTATACTTAAATGTTATAAAGCTTTGTGGCTAAGTACTGTCGTTACGTATGATGCTTAAGTGGGTTAGGTCTTGTGTTTAAGTGTGGTTAGGTGTTGTGGTTAATTATTATGGTTAATTAAGATAGTTAAGTTGTTTGGGCCTTGTGATTAAGTTGTTTAGATTCTGCGGTTAAATATTTTGTTTAAAGTCTACAGGTCTTGGGGTTATGTTGGTTAGGGCTTGAGGTTAACTTGGTTAGGTGTTGTGGTTAAGTAGGTTAAGGATTGTGGTTAAGTTGGTTAGGTCTTTCGGTTTAGTGCACTTGTGTCTTATGTTTAGGTCTTATCATTAGATTTTGTGTAAAGTCTTGTGGTTAAGTATTTTGATGCTGTTTTGAGCGCTGCACTTTTACGAGAAGTTTCTGTGTATTTCAGGACATTCTGAAGTGTTAGAACAGTTATTTAAGTAATATTCATGTCATTCCGCAGCTCTTTGGTTCTATTTTGAGTAGTTTAGAGCTCTCTATGAGAATTGTTGTTCCTGTACCTAGTATTCCTGGTTATTTTTTATTCTTTTACATTAGGTCCTCCAACGTTAAGTCCTATCGGACGATGGATGTAATAAACTTCTATAACATTGTATTTGCTTTACCTTGATGCCACTCTGAACATTGTGTAAAAACCTGAAGGTTCGACTACATTCGTTGCTTTGCTACACAAGTGCTCCTATATAAACGTGAACAGTCTCGCACTTCACCTGCGAATATCCTGATATTAAAAAAGATAGGATTTATCATAGGAATGATAAAAATACTGATAGCTTGTAATAACATGGCTGAAATTTGCTATTTCAGTTTTATCCACCACAACTTTCAAACGTCAAGCAAATATTCCTCGCATCCAGGATTTTTTACAGTGATTAATAAAACATTATGTCACCTCTGATATTTCTCGGACAACTACAAATAAAGTTACCAGCTGTACCTTTTGAGCAATTTCACACGCCAGCTAATGGACTGATAGGCTTAATTTATTAAATTGCTTTTGTTTTGATTTGAGGGAAATATCGATCAGATTCAAAATCAAACTGGAAAGACTATATTTTACTTCCTTTTATTGCAATTTGAACATTTTTATTGGCCATGCTCTGTCTTTTCCGCTTTGAAAATCATATCTTACTTGAAAGTCAGTTTTTTCCGCATTATCAAGGCACCTACCACACTGATCGGTTATTGTTTGTTGAAAGGAAACTATGAAATTACTATTGAAAATGTGTCGGTAGTATGACATCTTTCAGGACATACCTACATTTTTGCACAAATCACAGCACATGTCATATATCTTAGCAATATTTAAGTCATTAGAATAATAGTTTCTAGTTCCACCTTCCGTGGCCAAAATAATATAATAATAATAATAATAATAATAATAATAATAATAATAATAATAATAATAATAATAATAATAATAATAATAATAATAATAATAATAATAATAATAATAATAATAATAATAATAATAATAATAATAATAATAATAATAATAATAATAATAATAATAATAATAATAATAATAATAATAATAATAATAATAATAATAATAATAATAATAATAATAATAATAATAATAATAATAATAATAATAATAATAATAATAATAATAATAATAATAATAATAATAATAATAATAATAATAATAATAATAATAATAATAATAATAATAATAATAATAATAATAATAATAATAATAATAATAACAATAACAATAATAATAATAATAACAATAACAATAATAATAATAATAACAATAACAATAATAACAATAATAACAATAACAATAATAACAATAATAACAATAACAATAATAACAATAATAACAATAACAATAATAACAATAATAACAATAACAATAATAACAATAATAACAATAACAATAATAACAATAATAACAATAACAATAATAACAATAATAACAATAACAATAATAACAATAATAACAATAACAATAATAACAATAATAACAATAACAATAATAACAATAATAACAATAACAATAATAACAATAATAACAATAACAATAATAACAATAATAACAATAACAATAATAACAATAATAACAATAACAATAATAACAATAATAATAATAATAATAACAATAATAATAATAATAATAATAATAATAATAATAATAACAATAATAATAATAATAATAATAATAATAATAATAATAATAATAATAATAATAATAATAATAATAATAATAATAATAATAATAATAATAATAATAATAATAATAATAATAATAATAATAATAATAATAATAATAATAATAATAATAATAATAATAATAATAATAATAATAATAATAATAATAATAATAATAATAATAATAATAATAATAATAATAATAATAATAATAATAATAATAATAATAATAATAATAATAATAATAATAATAATAATAATAATAATAATAATAATAATAATAATAATAATAATAATAATAATAATAATAATAATAATAATAATAATAATAATAATAATAATAATAATAATAATAATAATAATAATGTAAACTAATAGGCATTTGTCTTCATATAATGTACCATCGCATATCCAACATTCCAGGATGACACATATACCTTTACCTGGGATTGGCCAAGGATTGCTGTGTGCAACTCTGCATGATGTGAGGTTCCTGATCATTTTTCCAAAGCTAACTGAACTGTCTACTCCTACTGTGCGATGTACCATTTTATTTAAATTCACTCTTTTTAATCATTTATTGTGCAATGAATGCTCGCAAAAACGAACTGCACACAACTCAGTCCTAAATGAATATGACATAACTTTGACATTCAGTCTAACAAAGCTATCTGTCGAACTGTCTCTAGTAGAAATGTAGTTAGCTGTTCAATAAATAATTCCAACCACACAGCGACACCTGACGCTTTTCTTATTCAGAAGTGGAAAAATTATACCAATGATGTTTTGAAACAAAAAGATAAGATTTTTATTATTTTACTTCTTCACTTCCCTTCCACACCCAAAGTTAGCTTCGCATAATTGAATAAAATATTAGAATCAAAGAACGCTATCTCCAGCTAAAGACTTAAAAGTCAACAAACGAGAAAGAGAATGTTAACTATAGTTGACGTTCTGTGAAACTGATATTACAATCCCTAAAAAAAGCGAAAAAATATCGGCAATATCAAAATAATAATTTGGTGGTCAAAAAGTAATGCAATTTGTGAGAGTAAAACTACGTTTAATATTTTTGATTTAACGTTGTCTTACTCAGCCCTCGATGACAGCTCCGTTCTAAAGTTTATTCAGTTTACTGCCGTATTGTTTCTTTGGCATGAAACAACGTTTTATTAAATACCAACATTTAAAGATTTTATGTTCACCTAAAAGTGAATTTGATTAGAAAATATTTCCCAACTATGATATTTCATTATTTTTAGCTGTCCTTAAACCTTAATTATTGAGAACATCCTAAGAAATGCATTTAGTGAAGAATGTCCAACTAAAGACAACGATTTTTAAGTAGTACAGCAAATGCAAAAGAAATTCGATTTTCTTAGCTATATGGCTTTTCGTGGGATGTCCAAGAACAGCAGTTACATACGAAAATATTGTCATATTCGATTAATAATTGAAGAATATAGACTGACCTCTCATGAACTTACTGAGATTATATCTTGCATTGCTATTAACAAAATCCAACACATTTTACATCATCCATTGAACGTGAGAAAACTTCATTGTAGATAAATTCTATATAAACTGACTCTCGATCAAAAACAACGCCTTGATAAGTAAAGGAACACTCTGCAATGTTTACAAGGTTATTTTTCAAAATTGCGTTTACAATTTTTAAATAAAAGGGTTAATCGGATAATAGGTCCTTCTTTTTGCATTTAAAGTCCTCGTAGTTAAGTTATATCGGGCGATGAATGAAATGGATGAAAAGACGCTTAAATGAGTCTACGGTCCATACAGCTCAGACTTACCCGACATTCATCTTTCATAATAATGAAAAGCCCATATAAAAGCTTTATACAGATAACCCTGATTCGCATTCGATCTCGGAATATCCGACCAATTCGCAGTGCTTGTATGAAGATGGTTTCTAGAACTTTCTTTCTTTCTCTCTTTGTTTGTGACTTTGTGGGTTCGTAGAATTAAAAGTCCAATTTGCCGAAATTCTCAATGTACTTTATTTCCGTAGAAATACACTGTTCAATTCTCACGTAACAACATTACATAACATATACACAGTCTACCAAGGTCTATGACAATAACAATCAGCTCTCGTTACACAACATTTGTTCACAGCTGTTTACTGTTTACTCACAACTCTTGTTTTACAACTGATTCTTGGCGAGTCGTCGCCTTCTTAAATACCTCACTGATAATTTCGAGAGATTTCTGGACCAAACAGGAATCGAATGTTCTATCACCTTCCAGATGCATAACCCTATCTGTGCCGGCAGTCTTTTATCTCACTTTATCTTTATTTGTTCCGGCATACTCCAAATCTCCAGGCTCTTTCTGTACACAAGCCGCGATATCACGATCGGGTTAGCGACATAATTTCTTTTCTTTCTTTTTTTCTTTCTTTCTTTCTCTCTCTCTCTTTCTTCACTTCTTTCTTTCTTGCCTTCTCTCACTTTCTTCTTTCCTTCTTTCTTTATGCCTTTCTCTCTTTCTGTGTTTTCTTCTTTCCTTCTCTCCTTCACTCTCTCCTTGTTTATTTCTTTCTTTCTATCTTTCTTCCAAGTTCGTGAAAAACACCCAAGAGGAAAACTAATTTTAAATCGTGAAAACGCATCTTCGTATACAGAAAATGTAACAACTGATGCCCGATTTCACCAAAAGATGTTAAGATTTTTTTTTTTTTTTTTTTTTTTTTTTTTTTTTTTTGTTATTTACGTCCTCCAACGTTAAGTCATATCGGACGGTGAATGAATTTGATGAAATTATGCTCCAATGAGTCCAGGGTCCATGGATCTTAGTTACCCAACATTCGTCTTGAAGGATAAGGGGAACCCCCGGAAAAACCTTATCCAGATAACTCACCCTGACCGAGATTCGAACTCGGGACCTCTTGAATGTGAAGCAGACCTGCTACCATCACGCTACCGAGGCGGGCAGTTCAAGACTTAACACGGCTGTTAGTCTAATTAGTAATAGTTAAAACAGAAATTGCATTTCTCCAACAAGTGTTAGCTTAACGCTTGTGCTAAATCTCTTGTTAAACTAATAAGCCATATTTCTGTTGTTAAGTCGTTAGCAATTGCAGAATTGTCAAGATGGCGGGCGTGAACGCAGCTTTAGATGTCGATTTGCTACATTTAGACGGTCTAAATGACATTCGTAATAGAGAACCACCTATGAGGAGAAATGATTTTGAGGATCTATCAGAAGAGTATTTTCTACCGAGGTATAGACTGTCGAAACAAGTCATTATGAAGGTTAACTGAGGAAGTAAAAAAGAGCTTAGAACAAGCCGATCTTTTCTTTTTTCAGGTAATAGTAACTTCGCGATTTTATAATTCGCTGAATTCTGTGGATAAGACACTATCCAACTCCTGGCTTGAAACGTTCAAGTCACTCGTCCCTTCTGTCCTTCTTAGCACCTCTTTTTAAATTTACGTAATACTGACGAAGTTACTTCGTACTTCTGGTTGTGACATTTGCATTAGAATTAAAAGAATTTCCAATTTTTTCCCACTTTACATATTTATGTTTCATATTTACAGCATTCGTCCTTTATTTTCCACAATAACCTTATATTTAGTTCTAATTGGATTAACAATTCTTTCTCGATTGATGAGAAGCTTGTCCCACGAACTCTCTTCTGATTTTGTTCACCCCCCCCCCCAATTCTTCAGCTGTGTGTAAACGAGAACAAAAATAAAAGCGGATCGCAGCACGTTCATAAAATAATACGATTCATCCACAAGTTTCTATACCTGTAATATTTACAGGTATGTCGCCGTTAACACGTGTTTGCTAACATTTTCAAAAAAACAAGTTGGCGAAATGCAAGAATTTTAGCACTTTTGTTAACGCTGTAACAAGTGTTGCGTTATATTTGTTAACGTCGATTTCAACATCTGCTGGTGAAATCGGGCGTCAGTATCCGGATGACTTAAAGATTAGCACCATGGACCCTCCAACATACAGCCGTTTCCAAAATAATTAAAGATACTAAAATGCGTGGGATTACTTTTTCACCATCAGATGGTGCAGTGAAACATGGTTTCTATAGGCTCCAGTAACATTGACATCATTGCTGTAGACTAGTTGCCTCGAATAAAAAAATGCATTGATGCAAAAATGATTTCAGAAACAATAAATTCATTAAACTAATAGTTTGTTTTCCTATGTAATAAAGCAATTTATACCTATTTATCTTGTTAACATGAAGTAGAAGAATACTTTCTTAGTAGCAGTAGCTTGCCGAATAATGATTAGAGAATCTAATGCAAATGTAATAAGATTTTTAAACCTTCTTCTGACAGCTTGTCACTTGTAACGAAAAAAAAATTAATGGAGCTGGTGAAATTATTCAGTTTGAATTCATGGACCTTGCTTAACTGCTATGGTTAACATTCTAATCGCGAAAGACCGCTTATATTTGCTCAGAGGACTCTTTATCACGCTTGATGT
This sequence comes from Mantis religiosa, assembly GCA_030765055.1. Taxonomy (NCBI): domain Eukaryota; kingdom Metazoa; phylum Arthropoda; class Insecta; order Mantodea; family Mantidae; genus Mantis; species Mantis religiosa. Next base: position 227,224,789 of record CM060948.1, read on the forward strand.
TCTACGTTCCACAGATCTATAACTCAGGACCACCGACTTTACGTCCCTTCCGAAAAAAGGCATGCGGAAGATCTTTATGTCCAAAAATATCCAACGTCCTACGCTGGGTTTGGACCAACGACCTCAGGAATCAGAGGCTGTCCCTAAACCGCGGAAGTTTACATGCAGTTGCTGGGAGAAGTGATAATGAATTATACATGTCGAAATGAGCCCGGAGTCTAAATGGGCTGTTAGGTATACTGCTGTTCAGCAGGAGTAGATATCACGGAGTATTACAACGTAGACCATTTATGCTTCTAACGTGAGCATACGGAGGCAGGGATGAAGAGAATCACCGAGGGGCGACCGGATCAAGCATAAACGGTTCCAGAACGATTCCCCACTGAACACATGCTTTGAACGCCTTTAAGATGCTCCGAGTCTCCTGGAGCCCTAGAGCCGACTAATGCTACTTCAGAACGCGAATCTTTCAGCAGTCGAACCGTCACCAGGAAGAAAACTTCCCAAAACGCACCTCCACTGCCCTGCCACAACGGACCGAACGCAGGCGTCTGATCCACCAACTCTGAAAAAGTACAAATATTAAGATCACAATTAATTTAGTAAGTATAACATCCTTTGATATACACTCAGTATAAAATAAAGCATTTTATAAGTGTAATCAAAGATAAGACAATAGAGAACAATGTGGACAGGACACGATGTACTGAAAATCTGAGGTTAAAGAAAACCTACCCCGGAATTTGCCGATCGATCCGAGAAAACCGCGAAAAAGGCATGATTAGAGCGTAAATGGAACCCCGGACGTCTTGAGTATATGTTTCACACGTTACGGCGGCGCCAAGATTATTGCCAATACTTAGAACGACATTAAAATTGAGGTGAAATGAACGGACAGGAAATTAGCCTAGTGACCCAGGGAAACACCCGAATAAACCATGAGTCGGGAAGGTCAGCCACGGCAATCTAACCCACAATCTCCCGAATGCTGGCTACAAACAACAGCGCTTCAGCCATCCTTCTCAGTGTACTTACCTAGGACTAGGATTACTACGGAGGGGATTCGGCACTGTGACCATTCTTGATCTGTTGTACCTATGTCTCCAAGTAGAGTATCCCCGGAAGGAAGGATGAGGCGAGAGGAGACAGAGGGCGGCCATCATAAGTAGCCAAGGTAGTGCAGAGAGCAGGGTCCATACATTTTACTTAGAGACATCCCTCGGTAAGCCAGGACAACGGACATTCCCGCTACTTTGGTTTGAAAGCGGTCCCAACCGCCGTTTCAGAGACGTTCAACTGATGTACCAGAGGAGGAAGTGGTTCACTCAGGGCATATCATCCTGCCATGTAGCGCCGAAACTTCTATTCGCCGACAATTCTACCCTGAAAGAGACCATCAGCTGAGAGCATGTGGTATGAAAGGATAATATAGATGCAATGAAGGGACAGAAAATTCGGGGGATGTAATTAACCTACCCGGCATTCACCTGGCAACCCGGGAAAACCCCCGAAAAAGCCTATTGACCAGGTATGTTGTCCACGGGAATCGAACCCGGCCTCCCAAATGCGGGCCACAGACGAAACCTCCTCAGCTTAGTGTGTTTATCTAAGTATGTAAACTTACTCCTAAAACCGGTAAGATGTGCCACAAGTATAATCTCAAAAGAGCTATGGGTGAGTGATTCACCTGGCAGTTTGAAAGGTGTAGACTGTTCTTAGTCTTAAGTTTAGAATTTCTGTTTTGGAACTCTTAAAATTTCATGTCTGTTTTTTTCGGACATTTTGTGTACAATTGAGATGAGACGATTGAGACATCTGCGTGGGCATGATATAGGAAAAAGTTCATATTACGTTACGGTGTATGGCAGACGTAGGTTGTATCGAGTCGTTTCATTAGCGATTTCTTCATTTCACGCTCAAGTGCTCTTGCACGCTATACGGCATCTTCTTTATTCGCTATTGATCCGTTCCTTCTCGTTTTTTACCAGCCGTCAATCCTCCGCAGTAACCACCTTTATGGGCTGCTTACTCACACAAAGGCGATCTTAAGGAAGCCCGTCAAGTTAATTTGTGTGATGAACGGATAACTACAGCCATGTGCCTGGCTTCAAGCTTTTAATTAAGTGAAAAATCTGTTGCGTTTAATTCACCCTACATTTCTGCCCATTCTTTAATAAGGCATGCTGAGGAAAGCTTTTTCTTTTATTTTACAGGTAAACATTTGCGGAAATTTCGATAAGCCCTTGTCGGTACTATGATAATAAAGGGATACAGTAAACTTTACTGATAGTCAAATACCTTAAGCGCAAGCCACTATGTAATGGTTTTGAAATTCCATTTTATTCTAATGATCAGGAGAAAAAACGAGTAGTGACTTACAGTTGGGAATAAGCATTAGTATATGAAAATTAAACTAATAACAAGATCTTTTGCGAAAAGATTATCTTCCCATAAAACATGTTAGACATAAGTTGTGTAGTTTAACCAGATAAACAGTTTTTTGTTTAGTGAGACTTTACGTCCACCATTATGCAAGACTCATTCAAAGTCAATGGTATTTCATAGGATGTTCTCAGAAAATTAAATAGGCACATTTAATTTGTAATGAAAATATCTTAAAAGTGTGTCATTTTAACTAGGATCGTTAGAACCACTTTTCACTTCTTTTTTTCCCCATCCAAACGTTAGTTTGGTGTGAGAGAATTTTCGTTTATTTTTCTTTCCATTTATATCCCGCCTGTAAGTGCACTGGTCGTATCGGCGGCCGTTCTCCTTTGGAACATGTCGAAGATGTTAACTCGTATACGTTGGGTTGCTTGTACTTTGTATTTTATCGTTAGATCACGCACACATTCACACTCTCATTCATACTTCCAGACTCTGGTGAAGATAGGGAATTATCTTGGTCGCAGAAAAATCCCCACCCCCACCACCGGGAATCGAATCCGGGACCCCTAGCACGGTAGGCAACTACTCTACCGAATGAGCTACGGCGCCAGCCAGAATTTTCTTTGTTAGAAATCATCGTATTGCATCTTTAAAAGGCTTTGAACGCCAATCCTATGTTTGGTATTTAACCAATTTTTCATTTTGGAATGACAAAGTTCACACACACACACACACACACACACACACACACACACACACACACACACACACACACACACACACACGCACACACACGTGCGCGCGCACATATACGAATTGTATATAGTCGTACTTTTGAAAAGTGAACTGCTATATGAAAATGTCCTACTTTCTGCTTCAACATGAGAAAAAAGAACATTCTAGTGGCTGTAGAAAACTATTTGAAAATTTAAATCAATAATTATATCTTAAAAATAGTTAAATCTATAAAAAGCATTAATTGAATTCTATATTGTGAGTTTTAACGAGATTCACATTTTTGCTTATCCCTCATTATTTACCAATTATACAAAATCATCGAGAATGGGCGTGACTGTATAGGCTATACGCACGGAGTTTTATGTATACCATCCTTTTTTGTCATGGAAATATCTTAAAAGTGCTATTTGTGAAAAAGAAACATATCGAAAATGTCCCATATCAAGAGACGTTTGGAGAGGATGGGGGATAATTTCTGGAAATTTTCTATTTATCTTGAGAGGTATTGACTTTGAATACCAAGTTTTACTATTTTACTAAGTTTATGTTTTTGGGTTAGATGGTTCATCGATAAACACACGCGCGCGCGCACGCACATACACATAGAAGTTGTTTTAATCTTTTAGTTTGAGATCCTCTAAACGTACATTTCTGGTGAAATCTGAGTATGAGAGAGAGAGAGAGAGAGAGAGAGAGAGAGAGAGAGAGAGAGAGAGAGAGAGAGAGAGGCCCTCGTAACCATGGTTGCTAAAGCGTATGTCTCTAGTGTTCCGCCGCGTAGAGGGTCGCGGGTTCGAGTCCCACCTTGGGCATGGGTGTTTTTGTGCATAGTGAATATTTGTGAAACTAGGAAAACAGATAATAAAATAAACGGAAACAATGGAAAATCGGTTAAATAAGAAAAATGTATATCTATATACATAGATATATGTTTAAAAATATTAAAAAAAGGTATGAAGCGCCTACAGAAAATTTAAGATAAACCTTTTTTTCCTATCAATATTCCGGACATGTGATGTTTTAACAAAAATTATTAGTTATTTGTTTTATAAGGTAGACAGTTACTAAACATGCTTCAAATAAAAACTAGTTTCGGATATGGGAAGGATTCCCTTAAAAATATTTCTCGCCTTTGGAAGGTGCCAAAAACCAAAACAAAAGAGCCAAAACATTATTAAACAGTAGGTCATAGGCTTATATCAGTTCCCTTCAGGAAGATAGGAAGAAAAAGAAATGAAAAATTGAATAGAGTCAAATAAAGCTGTAGTTAACATGAAGTAAAATGTAATGAAGATAATAATGCAAATATTGAAAAGAATCTTAAGAAAACTATAAGAAAGAAGGGGCGGAAAGCTTATAGATATAAAGTGAAATAAAATAGAAGAGTAATATGTAAATAAAAGACGAACGTTAGAAACCCGAGACGATACGTTATCAAAGAAGGGTTGAAAATCAATGGAGCATGATTCTCAGTGGAAGGACGTTATTCTAGTATTTTATGCAGGAGACGCGAGAATCTCGTAGAAGACAAAGGTAAGATATGACATCGGTGGATTATTTATTCTTTGGCTGGATAAGGTTTTTCCGGGGTTTTCCCTTATCCTTACAGACGAATGTCGGGTAGCTCTAAGCTCCATGAACCTTGGACACATTTGAGCATCATTTCACCCATTTCATTCACCGTCCAATATGACTCAATGTTGGGGACGTAAAATTAAAATAAAATTAAAAAAATATTTATTCTTTGGAATGTAACTAGATAAAATGGCAGAAATCCTTTCGTGATAAATAAGCTAAAAACTACACATGACGCGTAAAGACAGTGTGTATCTGCACGTAGAGAAATACCCCAACTAAGATTTTCCATGAAGTGCAATATTTAGTTCAGTTCTCCACAAATATTGAAATAGAAAATAATGAAATCAGTCTACGCCTCATCTAAAATAAAAAAATAAATAATAAAAAGGGGAACAGAATTCGTAAATCTAGATCAAATAGCAACCGCTCTTGTGATTTGCTTAGCAAAACTTTAATTTTGAAAGAGAGGTAAACGAAAAATATATATAATAACATAACAGTGCAGAGCAAAAGAAATGTTAAACATTTGTAAAACAAAATTCAATTCGAAGCAATAGATAAAGAAGTAGAGTCTCAATTGCTCTCGGACAAGTTAATCAGGTAAATTATTAATAGATAGTTATTCTTAAAATATCGAGGAGGATGACTCAGGCGTTTTCCTCTGCGGCCCGCATTCGGGCTATCAGGGTTCGATTCCCGTGTTGGAACTGTTTGGCCCATGGGCTTTTTCTGGATCACCAGGCTGGGTAGGATAATTATGTCCCTGGAATTTCCTGTCCCCGCATTTTATCTCCATTATCATTTCACATCATCTCGCAGCAGGTACTGTTTCAGGGTAGAAGTGTCGGCGAGAGCCTCAGCGGCCTCTCCCTCCTCTCGCCTCATCCTTCCTCCCGGGGATGCCCCACATGGGGCTTACGGTTTTCTGTGCAAAATCCCCTCCGTAGTAATCTTAATCCAATTCTTAAAAAGATATGTGTTTATTGATTTAAAGAATAAAAATGACGAGACTGAATTCTCGGAGCTGCAATAACGTTAAATCTATTACCAAATAGACAACAGCTTTTTAATTTACTACAGCTTAATTATAAAGTTTGATATTTACTCAACTCTTCATTTTTGAGTTATGATCGATTACACACATGGTTTTTAACAAAGCTTAATACCTTGCCCGCCTTGGTAGCGTAGATGGTAGCGTGCCTGCCTCACGTTCAAGAGGTCCCGAGTTCGAATCTCGGTAAGGGTGAGTTACCTGGATAGGTTTTCCGGGGTTTTCCCTTATCCTTAAAGACGAATGTCTGGTAGCTCTAACCTCCATGGACCCTGGACGTATTTGAGCATCATTTCACCCATTTCATTCATCGTCCGATATGACTTAAGGTTGGAGGACGTAAAATTACAACAACAAAAACCTTTAATACATAGGTTTTGCTTGGGGTGCAATACTTCTAATAGGTAAAATGGAAGATAAAGAAAAACCTACGATGCTGGCAGATTTTAAGGATCTAACCTACCTTACGAGATTTCAAATATCTTCTGTATTAAATCAAATGTCGTGTAGTTAAGCTGAGGGAAATGAAAATAGAAAGAGCATGGAAAAAGTAATATAAAGTAATACGAAAAGGGGATGCAGAACGTTTGCGAGATAATTTCGTATTGGGAACGTAGGAGATATGATATCCTGCTACAGCACCTGGTGCTCACAGATAAACTGCAGCCAATGGGAAATGAAAACACGTATTGACTACCTTTTTTTGTTCTGTGCTTCACAATTCAATTACTCGTTTATATACCGCATCTCTGCATATTTTTCCTCTCTTTGCGGTTCGCTTATTCACTGCGCAGTATTTTTCTGTATTTTTGCTCGCATATTCTCCATGGAAGCCATTAATTGCAGGAAGTGCTTGTTTAAGCATTCGTTGGACTACTGAAAATGAGCGATTCGCTATTGGTTTGTATATTGCTAAGTAACTTGTTTACATAATCTTAATTACAAGCTTGGATTTGTGTCTCGTATTGAAATAGGAGCAATAACAAAAATCTTTATTCTCTTTAACAGTGTAGGTCAGTGTTAGAGAATTCTGCACTGTGGAACAAGAGATCGAGTCTCATGAATGAGAAGCACATAAAAGAAGTTACCACATTGAAGGATGAGCGTATTACGTTCAGATGATTAATATATATGACATATATACGATATATTAATGCAAAATAGCCACAAATTGATGCAAAAGTTTCAATAATAATCATAATAATGAGTCAGTCCGTAGGTAGAAATGAAGGAAGAGCGAAGTGATGGGAGCTTGGAGCCGAGAGAAGAAGATGGTAGTGCAATGAACAGAATAGAAGAGAAGAAGAGCAGTGAAGAAGAATGGTGTGAGGTCAAAGAAACATTGAAAACCAATGAAGAGATTCAGTGTAGTGTTCATTCACCGAAGCCAGCACGTGTTTTAGGATTTCGGAGAATATGAAGTGTAATATTGTGAATAATTAAATTTTTAAATTTGTTTAAACTTATTTCATCGTTTTTTTAGTTTTAACTATTGATTGAGTAGTTATGAAATAATTTTAATTTTGGTTAATCAATGAGTTTTGGATATTTAGTTATGAACAAAAAATTAAAAAATACTAATTGTTGACATTGAGTGGAAATGCACGAATGCGATATCAGTGTCGAAGTTTTTTTAAGATTAACATTAACTTCAAATATTAAGGATTTAAAGATCTTAATTATGAATTGTTAAAATTTAATACATATGAGTGAGATCCCCAAATTGTAACTATATGATGTAGTTACAGAAATCTGTGGTTGTATCATGAAGTTTGAAAGTATTCGAAGCAGGTGGTCAAATTAGTAATTTAGTTAACTGATGAAGATTTAGATGTTATTGAATCGTATTTTAAATCTCTCACGTTTTTGGAAATAACGTTTTGGCAACGATGTCCTGACTCAGTAAAATATATGTTCCGACAAAAGTGTCAGATTCTTTGTATATAATCACAATCAATGTCAAAACCTCCAGGGGGTAGGAGTGAAGTGAAGCACAAGAGGCTGGCAAGCTCAGAGGGGCGGAGTCTCTAACGTCCGCAGATATTTCATCCAAACTTGGGCTGAAAATACATTGAAGAGAACACCGTAGGCCCCTCAAACCAAACGCTACCAACCTAAAAGCATCACATATTGGGAGACGAGAAGTATTAATACCTTTAAAAAGTTGCATTTCAATATCAATTATAACAAGTTTGTGTGTTGTATAATAAAAATGAAAAATAATATTTATTATTTATCTTTTTTTTTCTAACTTCTGTATATTGCACTGCAGATGTACTGCTACAAAAATTTGTAAGCATCATTCATCAGCCAGTATAGTAATCTATACTTTTCCTCTAGAAAACTGAATACAATGATTAATACGAATGAATGGAAATGACTGCCTGAAACTATTGATGTGCAGCATCATATACAGAACCTCGGCGATATTTATAAATAAATCACCTTTTATACTTTGCTGGCGATGAAAGGAAATATTGAAGCGTAGAAAGCATTTCCACCTATTTACGTTGCAAATAAATAAATTAAAAAAGACGTGTGTCACTTTCCCATGCACTTCACTTCATACTTCTATTGCTGAGACAATGGTTTGCATATCATATTATAGACAAAAAGCGATTATCTCTAACATTGGTTCTAGGATATAAATTAAAACGAGAAAGGTTACAAAAAATGTATAGAAAGTAAAGCATTTCAGTAGATCGATAACTAATAAGCGATTTAGGTTGATATACCCATAAAGAAAGACCGAGCCGTGGCTGAGTGTCAAGACCGCTTGACTCTCACAAAGGCGGCCCGGATGCGATCCCAGGCGATCGCAAAGTGAGTTTTGCGTTGGACAACACGGCGCTGGGGAAAGTTTTATCCGGAATCTCCGGTTTCTCCTGCCATCTCATTCCATCGGTGCTCCATCTTCATCTTCTGTATGCACAGTTCACCGCCTGTAGTGCCGTATGTAGTAAAAGCGGGCATTAAACACTACACATTTCACCCACTAAACAGATAGTAGGATTGGCAGCGTTGCATTACGCACCAAATGGCATGGAGGGAGTTTCTCAAAGCAAACTTCAGCGCCACTGAATGAGGTGTCCGACCTTCCCTCGCCTGATCCATGGAACCTGAAATATCACAAGGAAATGAAATAACTAGATATTGGATCACAGTAGAATGTTCCGTATTATAGGTATATTCTAAACCAGCATTCGTTTATCAAGTAAGGAAAACGGCGAAATACTCTAAAGTTCAGAAAGACTAGGGCAGCTGGAATAGAAGCCAGGAACTCCCTAATGCGGGCCATCTCCATCAGTACGCAGAACTTAATCTTTTCATAGCACTCGATTCATGATAAAGCTGTGATATAATTAGTTTGAAAAGCCTTGCTTACTGAAGAGAACAGAATTTAGATCAAGGATCCTCACCTGCTGATTCTCTGCTGGTTCCTGCTCAGTCCAGTTTTATGTAGCGTGTATGTAGAAGGGTAAGAGGGAGGGGAACAGGGAACAACAGTGATAATTGAAGTGTTTGTAATTGAAGTGGTATCAAATTTAATTTCAAATATTCCCCAATACAAATAAAATTGTGCATTATTAAGCCACTAATCTACTACTAATCTTTTTTATTTTTCAAAAAATATTTTTAGAAGTTAACAACATAAGGTATCGATTCACTGATTTCCAATATTTTCTCGCTATGCAATTATTTAGCATGCTCACTTAATCGCAATGAAAATAAAAATAAATTAACTAGAAAGTTCTTACATGAGGATTATTAGAATGTTTTACAATCCAGAAACTTCAATGCTTACATATAGAGAATTATAATAGAATAATTCAAAGCGTTTGATACTTTATCATTACATCTGCGGTATTTGATAAAGCCTATTAGAATATTCTAGGTGATTCTGGAATAAGCTGGTCGTGTATGCAGTTCTTGCGCCAATTCTTCATCAAGGTCTGAAAGTTTAGCGAGTTAATCACATTGATTTCGTTTTTGCGTGCCAGTCAAGGACGTATTTAAGGGGGGGGGGGTCCAGGGCGTCAACATTCTGGCATTTCATATACGCAAGTTTAGGTACGGTGGTAGAAGTACAGTCTGCTGAAAAATAATATAATATAACTGTAGTACTGTTATGGAATTAATAGTTGAATGCAGTGGGTAAAAGACTGATTCAGGGTTTAAGAGCCCTTCGAAGCGAGGTCATTTAGCTACCCTGAATACATTATGCAACACTAGATACTGCATCTAATGAACATGCGATGTAGGTGAGATACGCCTTAATAAAAATAAACTAATATCTATAATTCAACACTCTCCACTACTTAAAGATGTTCTGATTTATTAATGCATGTGGACTAACAGTCCTCATTAACATGGAGGGCTGCGGAGTTCTAAAGAAAGTGTGATTGGATTATTTATTTTTATGCTCAAGATAATCCGAAAGATAAGCTTGTAAAATACATTCACGTATTCTTTGTCAGAACTACAGTAAATTTGTTTCACGTGTAAGTGTAACGTGTTAAGTGAAAGATGGCGTCAAATACTTTAAGTTATTTGAGGAACCTTCATAATTATATTATCTGTTATTATACTAATTATTATAAAATGAAGATCAGTTACCGAATATACAAGTAAATGTTTACAATTTACGGTTATTTAAAAACGGCAGAGTTTTAAATCTAAGGCCTACAGCCGTCATTGATGTGCCGAAACTTTACGTTCAGCAGAATTTTGCTTCGAATAACGGTGCTGCTATAATAAATAATAATAATAATAATAATAATAATAATAATAATAATAATAATAATAATAATAATAATAATAATAATAATAATAATAATAATAATAATAATAATAATAATAATAATAATAATAATAATAATAATAATAATAATAATAATAATAATAATAATAATAATAATAATAATAATAATGATAATAATAATAATAATAATGATAATAATAATAATAATGATAATAATAATAATAATGATAATAATAATAATAATAATGATAATAATGATAATGATAATGATAATAATGATAATGATAATAATAATGATAATAATAATGATAATGATAATAATATAAATGATAATAATAATGATAATAATAATGATATTAATAATGATAATAATAATGATAATAATAATAATAATAATAATAATAATAATAATAATAATAATAATAATAATAATAATAATAATAATAATAATAATAATAATAATAATAATAATAATAATAATAATAATAATAATAATAATAATAATAATAATAATAATAATAATAATAATAATAATAATAATAATAATAATAATAATAATAATAATAATAATAATAATAATAATAATAATAATAATAATAATAATAATAATAATAATAATAATAATAATAATAATAATAATAATAATAATAATAATAATAATAATAATAATAATAATAATAATAATAATAATAATAATAATAATAATAATAATAATAATAATAATAATAATAATAATAATAATAATAATAATAATAATAATAATAATAATAATAATAATAATAATAATAATAATAATAATAATAATAATAATAATAATAATAATAATAATAATAATAATAATAATAATAATAATAATAATAATAATAATAATAATAATAATAATAATAATAATAATAATAATAATAATAATAATAATAATAATAATAATAATAATAATAATAATAATAATAATAATAATAATAATAATAATAATAATAATAATAATAATAATAATAATAATAATAATAATAATAATAATAATAATAATAATAATAAATAAATAAATAAATAAATAAATAAATAAATAAAAGCAAAGAATCTCCATCAACATTTTTTTAATTACAAAGTTTGAAATGATACCATTCTGATTCTCTATATCAACAAAGTATTCCCTGTTCCTTTGATTAATTAATTATTTACCACAG
>CM060948.1:227241489-227272192 GCA_030765055.1 Mantis religiosa
CCGCACTTTGGCAGCTGAAAGGGACGGATCCCTTCCCCTACGGGGGGTGTTTCAAGTGTAACAAGTTTAACCATGGAGCTAAAGATTGTAAGGACAAACAATCTTGTCCCCTTTGTGCGGGTAATCCCACGGTAGCAGACTGCCAAACTCCAAAGGGGTGAATTCAAGTGCATAAACTGCATAAATTATAACAAATATAATCAAGCACAACCCATAGATACCAAGCACAGAGCTCAAGACAAAGAATGTAGGTGTTATAAAATAGCCTTGAGTAAATATATCAAGAGCACTGATTACTAAAATGAATAATCTACCACACAGCAGAAAATATGTAGTACACAATAAATCACTAAAGTGCCTTCAAATTTATCTTCAACATTCACGAGCAGCAGTTAGTAACCTTGTGCAACAAATTCAAGAAAACAAGCTTGATATGATATTTGTACAGGAGCCATACTTAATTCACAACAACCCAGCTGGAATTCCAAAATCGATTAAAATCCTTGCAAAGGGTGACGGAAGAAAAAGGGCAGCAATCCTTGTAAACAACAATGTGCTAGACATCATAATTATAAACCAGCTTTCAGATGAAGATTGTGTAGTTGCAGAAGTCCTCACTCATCAGAAAAAACATGTATTTTGTAAGCAAGTACTGTGACATAGATGAAAATATGGAATACACAGTAAACAAAATAGAATCCATAATTAAATATGCTAATGGATTTGAACCACGGATAAACCGTAATTGTACCTAATCCATTAATTGTACCTAATAGTGGTCTGAACTATAATGCCCGGGCCTTAAAGTACTTACAGCATAGTAAGTCGCCATTAAGGTAGTTGTCTCATGTGTTTATGAGAACTCCTAGTGGTTTACCGGGAGAAACACGAGTCAGTTGGAGAATTTAGTGTCATGTTGGCATGTTGGCCATAGTAGCTCAAATGATTGGAGCGGCTGGACGGAAACCAGAAGATCCGTGGTTCAAATCCCGGCTATGGCATTGAATTTTTCAGTCTGGCTCTACCCTTTTATATAATTTATTCTTATATAAATTGTGTCGTTCAGCGAAATCTACTTGATTGGCCTAGTAAGTTATCTTTTACGGTTTATAACTTATAATAATTCATTCACAATAAAAAGGACTTCACACTCTATTGGCAGACAAACTCATGGTAATTTAAAACAAATTGTTGGAGCCAATTGTGAGAAAACAACCAAAAATGAATTTTTATGTCAGGCGTAGTATGGGGTGGGAATTTTATTGAAGATTTTGAAGAAGAATTATTGTAAAAAGCAAAATTTAAATCCTTAGTTTACTGCTTATCCGAATTTTCGCTTTTGAGTTATGCTGTGAACACACATACACACATGTGCGTGGCTTTATTTGAAAATAGATTATGTGAATTTTAGGGAATCTCAAATTGTGTATTTACAATAAAATATATAATCAAATTTTAGGTGGAATGCAATACTTCTGCTTGCTAGGTAAATATTGGATAAATTAAAATAGCGCCACAGTGTAATTTTGATAGTTCGATTTACTTTATACTCACAATAAAAAGGATCAGATCGGCTACGGAACTCGATCTCACAACAAATTGCCATTTTTCTATCACAAAAGAAAGATTTAGTGGAATCTGCAATAGTTACTGAAATAATCCGGCAGGCCGGTTGTGAATGGAAAGGAACTGTGGTAGGAGCCTAAACTAGTGGTACTAAATAGAGAGGAAGCATTCACCGGTTTTGTTCTTCGATTCGCTTATCGTTAAAGGAGCTTCTATACCCTCAGCAGTGCTTCGCCGTAGAGTCCGACGACTGTAACCCTCAGTGGTGGCGGAGAATGATGCCGCAAATTGCTATCCCTGCTCTAAAGTCTATGCTAGTGGTATAGGTATCGCCAAACAAAGTGGCATCTAGAATCAAACTAAGGAGCAAGTTACTCTTTAATGATGCTTCAAATACATCCCACACTCTGACTTGTTTCCGATGATTAATAGAGAGTGAGAGGCTTGAGGTCCAAGACAGTATTTACAGCCCTTGCCGGTATAAGCTCCTTCACTAATTCCCAATAATTTTTCACGTGTGAAATTCTTTGGCGATAACTATAAGGCTGTATACTAAAGGCTCGATATCTCCTCTCGAATTGATGTCTGAAAGGTTTGTAATGATCAATTGCCTCCAGAATGTGTTTGCATGTTGACAATAAATTCTTATAATTGATTACATTATTTATTCTAAGTATTATCAGCTTCATCTCAGATTTCTTCCTTCTGATTTCTAATTGTTCTAATACACATTTTACGTTGCTCATTGCACTCTTCGTTTCCCTTTGGAATTATAATTTTATCTGGTATTATTTCTTTTTTCCATTCCTTCAATGTTTGTTTGGCAGTTTTGTTGATAATATGCCAAGTTATCAATTGAAATTATAAATATGTAGCTCTATTCTTATAGGCTCTTAATTAAATTATTTTTCTATGGCTTTCAACCTATTACTTTTCTTAGAAATGTGTTTTCCGCTATTTGTGCTTTGTTTTTATCTTTCTCTTTAATGAGTGTAAATTCACTTGCGTAAGCTGTGACCAGTACTATTATCAATTTATTGAACTTTATTTGGATTCCCTTCGGGCTTTACTTTCAGTTTGGTGTTCCTTGTACCACATTTTGTTTGAGACTTCTTTAATTTATATTCATGTTGACATATACTGATAACAAGGCATAATGATGTATAATCATTAAAGCCAAAAACGAAAGGAAATAAAACTGTACTGATAGTGGACTTCAAGTCCGGACGTTGCAGTTAACAAAGCATCCCATGTCCTACGAAACATAGTTGGCAACTGCAGATAGCATTCCCAGACAGTGTTTGCTTACTCTCAGTCACCCTTGGCTGGTGCTGTTTGTGTTCTTTCTATTGATATATGATTTCATTGCAGATAACTTGAAGCCTATGCCTGCTGATGACTTTGCACTAATACGGGGAAACAAGAATGGCCTTCACCATTCTATACACAGATAATAAGAAATAATAAAGGCCATAATCTCAGAATCTCTGCAAGAAAACAAAGCTTATGACTCATCGGGGACAGTAACAGGATAATCTAAATTCTACAATGTCACTACAGACTAAAACTGTAGGGCATTGATCCGACTTTAATTAATATTTGAGAAAAAGCATAAAATAGGAGCGACACTGCCATTATCTTGTAGAGCTTTATTTTCGTGTCCTTTCAGGCTTTATCTTTCAGCCTTCTACTGACTGTGCTGCATGTTACTTGGAATGTATCTCTTTTCAGCTTATTTTGTAGATGCTATTTGTTATTTTGGAAAAGGAATAAAGCATCGCTTACTAAAGATTATCTTCTACTCCTCACAAAAACTCGAATAGTTCTTAAGACCCCTACACATGCACCGTCTCTCTCTCCCTTTCTCTCTCTCCCTCTCTCTCTCTCTCTCTCTCTCTCTCTCTCTCTCTCTCTCTCTCTCTCTCTCTCTCTCTCTCTCTCTCTCTCTCTCTCTCTCATCTTCCCGATACCTCCTGGGAATCCCCATTAGCTCCTGAAGGCGCAACAGGCAGTTTGTCATCAATCACTAGCTCTAATCATTGTCACCAGCTTCCTCCCTTATCGGGGAACTGACCTCGATATTCTAGCGCCGGTGTTAACGCGTGTTGCCGAGAATGGCCTTGACACGACCTGCTGTACCCTGGGTCATGTCACACCTCATGTTTCCCCCGCTAAGCGTTCTGCAACAAATGTATATTAATTCCGTGAAATATAATCTATGTACTTAATTCAAATGAACCTCGCAGCGTTTAGTGCTTATCTTTTCACACTTTTTGAAGTCAAAAGGCTTTGAAAATTCATAAAACTCGTTTTAATTATCCTTGTATTACTCTCTCTATTACAAGTCAGTATTAGGTAAAGAAAGTCATGCTTTCCATTCATACATTTGATACCGAAAATGCATGTTTTAAGGTCCCCTGATTCAAAAAATAACTATTTCATATGTGAAGATCAACATTAAAAATGTTCAAACTCTATTGAATACCACTTGGTACTTAAGTTCATTGTCATTCAAGGATGCGATTCGAAGATGTCTAAGAATGTTCCCCACCCGGAGCTATCCTTCATATACAAATATGTTTGTTTTATGACCAAATATATCAAGCGAATTTGATTGAAATAATTCCATATGTTTAAGGTTGGGACAGGAATTCTTTATCCGTAGTTAATTTCTCTCCATCTTAATCAGCCACACGTTCAGGCGCAATTTGGTGCGGGATTTCTATGTTTGAAATGGGATGCACGTTGACTTTTCGAAGACCCACGTCGAGAACCAGATATAACAGGGTTAATTCATTGTATTTTGAGTTGCTTCTTGATGATTGTGTTTGCTTAAATAAGAGTCATGAGAATCTTGGTTTCAGGCGTGGTTCGGAATAAAGTTTCGCAGAAGTCAAATTTTCTAACAATTTAATTGTATTAGCTGAATTACACTTTACTTGAACTTCTTTTCCCAGTCACCTTCAGGATACTTCCAACATATTGATAAATTCTTACTTTGTTATATTTAAAATGTTCCAACTATTACATAAAATTTCTTGATCTTGCTCCACTATTCATCACACTCTCCATTACGAAACATCTCTACCAAGATTATTGATTTTTCGTAACTATCGTTACTCCTAACTTAATTTTGTGATTGGCCGATTTAATTCCACGTCACAACATTACGTCATACAATTACTACTACGGCCAATCACAAAATTACATATATTTTTACTTATTTAAATTACTAAATATATTTACATAATCATTTTTTATAAATTTATAAACTTTTCATACCTTTTCTAAATATAACTCCAAAACTACTGTTACAATGTATATATGTATTTTATTTAACGCGCATATATCAATTACGGGGGATTTCATTCACGGATGCTTCCGTCTCTGTCCGGTTGCTATAAGCACTGAGCCACCATGGAAACATGCCAGCGCGACTCGGTAGCGTAGATGGTAGCGTGTCTGCCTCACGTTCAAGAGATCCCTAGTGTGAATCTCGATCAGGATGAGGTTTTCCGGGGTTTCCCTTATCTGGTAATAAGAATAAAAGATTAAAAGACGAGTATCTGGTAATTCTAAGCTCTATGGACCCTGGATTCATATGGGCATCATTTCATTCATCGTCCTACCTGGATTTGGAGTAAGACGTAAATAGGGGAAAAAGAAAAGAACAATGAAATAACTTTAAATTCTCCAACTGACTGGAAACATAAGCTCGTGCTGGCATGCTGCGATGGCAGCTCATTAGTTAGAGAAACCGGACTTAGAGCGTCAGATCCGTGCTTCAAATCCTGGCTATCGCATTGACTCTATCTTTCCATTCCTTGTCCTACACTTGGCTAGTGAGAAATAACAATTACTTGTATTATTCTAAAGTACTTTATACTTTTTTAAACTGTTAAGTCGCTATTCTTTCTCCTATCATGGTTATACAAGGAGAACGAAATTCAAAGTCATCAAATAGCGACTCGCTCTTAAAAGATTTGATCATCGCTTTGCATTATAGTACAGGAAAATTTGTGATCAAACCATTTCTGCAAAGGTTTGCCTTGATTAACAGGAGAGAGAGAGAGAGAGAGGACAATGAACTGTTGTCAACAATAGTTTAGGCCACGCCGTGGCTCAGTGGTTAGACCGCTTGGCTCTCGCCAAGGCGGCCCGGGTTCGACCTCAGGCGACCGCAAAGTGAGATTTGTGGTGGACAACACGGCGTTGGGGCGGGTTTTCTCCGGGACCTCCGGTTTCCCCCGCCATCTCATTCCACCGGTGCTCCATCTTCATCTCATGCATCATCAGTGTCACCGCCTGCGGTGCCGTATGTAGTAAAAGCGGGCGTTAAACACTACACACACACACACACACACACACACACACACACACACACACACACACACACACACACACACACACACACACACAACAATAGTTTGTAGAGAAAAATGCGATGTAACACATCACATATTCTTAAAATTCGTTGTTCAGTTGTTTATCGCGATATATGGAATTTTAAGGGCAGGAGGTACATAGGAACCCCTTTTAAACGTATGATTACTGATTAATTGTTCCGTGTCCTTCTTGAATCCACAACATATGTACTGAATAAAGTCCGGATTTCAACGTCTTTACTTTTACTGATGACGCCAGGACAATGCTGTGTGCAAAATATATGAGGCTCATAAACTTTTGAGTGAAACTAAATCACTTTCAAATAATTTTTGCTGTATTTTCAGACATTTTATTTAAGTAATTTTAAGAACAAACCCAAGCTTTTGATGCCTTTCTCCAATTTGTTTGAAGTATTCCTATAATAATTTGAATAGTTAAATTAGCAGAATTAATGTCTAAAAAAGTTTTGAAGTATATTGCAATATGGCTCTTCTATAATATTTTGTTGAACATTTGGACTTAAGCCACAGATTAATACGTTTAAATAAATGGTTTACCTTAATTGTAAGACAGACCTATTCTCTAAACGAATTTAGAATGAGCTTTCTGCTGCATTTGAGGGTAGAAAATTGCCTACAGTTACGGTACAGTTTTCACAAAGCAAAATCTATTGGCTGAGGTAATATTTGTATTATTCATGCCGAATATAAAGACAAGAATGTCGCGAAATTGAACATCAAATTGAATTGCTGGAACCAATTGCAAGTAATATAACTCCTGAAGGTGGAGTGGAAAACCTTGTCCACGCTAAAGTATAAAATGTTTTGAACAAGAACAGGGATATCATACAACTTCAAAATTTCTGATGTACCGTCATATAAGACGTATTTCCTCGAAATAGAAGAGTTAGAAACCCGCGTGACTTTTTTGGTGCAAGCACGCCCCTGTATTTTATGTGGATGTCGAAATCTAGCATTACTTGACAGTACACAGCCCTTCAAATTTGAAAATGCGTTTAGATGTTTGTAACGTATTGTAATTCAGTATTCAGTGATAAAATATAATTGCAACGTGTAAATAGATCAGCAAATTAATGTACATTTTAAGTTATTCTTTGATATTTAAAAGAACTTTAATTTCCTAAGGTACTAATTTTAAGATCTTTTTTAATATTCTTCAGGTCATAAAAATCCGGGCTCTCATAATGAAACTACCTCTGTAGCAAATCGTAGAGTAGAAAATAGTAGACTGACATATAATTTTTCGTGAGAAAATTTAGCAGTTTTTCAAAGCTAGGCGGAGAATAGGTGTAGCAAAATCCACCCTCAGCTGTTTGCCATGTGGGGTATAAATGCTTTTTCCCTTTTACTAAATTTTCAAATAAAATTAATTTTGTGTATTAAATGTTTAAGTAAATCAATTAATGTTTTACATTATATTTCTTTAACGAGTTAAATAAAAACGCGTGCTTTCCTTTTACTTATATTTCTTTACACAAGCAATTCGATAAACGTCTGAAAAGTTATATCACCTACTTTTATTTTATATAGAGTGCATAAAGCGTAAATGTTTCAGTTGAAGTATTTGTCTTTGATTGCTTTACTCAAAGTTATAGAGCTCTATTTTGGCAAAAGTGAAAATTGTTGAATCAGCAAAGAGCAAACAAGTCTTAAAATCTATATCACATTATTTATTTATTCTAAAGTACATACGACCTTCTGCAGATGAATATCACCGGTATTCAGCCCTGGCTCTTCACCAGTCATTTACGCTACAATTAATTCCTCAATTCCATTCTTTGTTTTGTTTTTGACTCTACTGCCATTTCTATTTATCCTACACTTTTTTAAAAATAGTCCTAAAGTTCTACTATCTTTATAACACATTTCTATTATAGCAACATTTATATTTTAAATGATCTTTATTTATCTACTGTTTAATCCAAATTTAATTTTATTTATATTTAAATATGTGTTCAAATTATTCATTTCCGTCACACATAGGACATTTCTCTTGTGAAATACTCAACTTTAGATCTTTTAGTCTCCATTGCTCTTACCCATTCAGTGCCTTCTCGCTGCACTTTATTCATTATATCTACCTATGTATTTTTCCCTTTCTTAAGTGTCTTTAATTTTATATAACACAAAATTTTTTATCGGCTACCTTATTTCACATTTATTTTATATCTCTGTGTCCTCAGATTTCTTTCTTATCGTGTTCCATATTAGTTTCCCTTCTGTGCCATATTTCTATACCATATAACATTTTTACTTCAAGCACCTTGCATTTTTTTTCTAGTTGTTTGATGTTACATCGGGTGCTCTGTGTTTTATGTTTCTGACAGCTGATGAAGCTTGTTTTCCTTTGGTAAGTGGAAGTTTCTTTAATTAATCCATTTCCCGTCACCGTCTATTCTTACCCCTAGATAATTACATTCCCTCACTACTCAGTACTCATTATTTTCGTTCCATTTTTCAGTTAATTGATTTCCCCCTTTCTTGAGCACCACAGGCTAACTCTTATCTTAATTCACATTCAGACGCCATTATTTACATTATTCATAAATTCCTATATATTATGTATTTTAGGAGATATAAGGATGTGATTTGGGTCCTGCTTAACATATATAAAGGCTTTAAACAGGGTCAGACTTAACTTATATCCTTCCTGAAGCCATTTTCCTGCTCAATTTCTCTTCTGGCATCATTATTGCCTACATCTTTATAAAAAAATTCTCATTCATTATATAATGCTCTAAGGGCACTTTAATTTTTCACTACCGCATTATTCAATAATTTGTGCCACAATAATTGTAGTTCAGTTTGATCATATGCTTCATCTAGCTCTACAAAGCTACGTGTAACTTTTCTTGTCTTTCCTGTAAGTGTTTATCTACAGTGTCATTGTAATAAATACATTATCAATCATACTCCTTGCTGTTTGGAATTCCGTCTGAAATTCCCAGAAAATGTTATATTCTTCGACACATATTTGTAACACAACTGCCTTAATGCCTATAACAGTTTTCTTACATTTTACTGTACCTTGAAATTTGCTTCGTTTGCCAACAATACCCTCGGCTTCTTATACTGGATGAATAATAAATGGTTTCCTCCATTCTTCCGATATAGAACCCTCCACATTGTATTCAATAATTCTACAAAAACATTAACTCTATTTCATTGCACAATTCCTTCAGGAATTCTGCTGGGACGCCATCTACCCCAGTTGCTTTAATTTTCCTATTAGTCTTACAATACGAGGGCCGTTCAGAAAGTAACCTCCGATCGGTCACAGTGCGGGTAGTGGGGGGAGTAGCGACGCCATCTGTGCATTCACGCACTCAGCAGGTCAGTCGGCATCAAGCCGTGGTCGAGTGAACGTCGTATCTGCGCTAGTTTAGTGTTTGTGGCCGTTTGAAATGTGTGCTGCAATAGAAAACCCCGCCAAATGTGAAGTGCGTGTGAAACACTAAAAAAATTACGACGGGCTATACAGAACAAACGCCGTGGTATGCTGACTCCCGGTATCGTTTTTTTGCACGATAACGCCCGTCCTCACTCTGCTCGCAGAACAACAGCCCTTCTTGAGTCCTTCAAGTGGGACGTTGTCAACCATCCACCTTACAGCCCAGATCTGGCGCCAAGCGATTATCACCTCTTCATGCATATGAAGACATGGCTCGGGTCCCAGCGGTTTGATGACGACGAAGAGCTCAAAGATGCGGTCACAGGCTGGCTCCAGGCACAAGCGGGTGATTTTTATGCAGAAGGAATTTCAAAGCTTATGAACAGATACGATAAGTGCCTCAATCGTTATGGAGACTATGTAGAAAAATAGTGCAAAGATGTAGTTGTAAGATGTATGTATTAAAATATTTTTATTTAACTTGGTGAATTTTTTGCAATCAACCGGAGGTTACTTTCTGAACGGCCCTCGTATATACATGGTTACAACGGCAGATGTGTTATGCAGAAAGTCAGGTACCTCAGTTATATGAAACCAACCGAAAAGTATTTGAGATTTCAAAACGAATGAAGCTTAACTTTCTTATCGCTGGAAGATCTTTGTTTTGATTTTAAGCTAGAGACTGGATGGTATGCATCACCTATTAATACATTGAGAGAGCCACTTTACCTCACTTGAATGACCACAGCTCTTATTTATAATAGGGATCACGGGGAAGAGCAAATGCTCAGCAGCTGCACTGTTCTTGCGTCATACATGTACCCAGACAACACAAGTCACAAGTTGATTGATTCTGTTATATTTACGGCGTGTTTACTTTCATAATTACTGTAACATGTTAATTTAGATAAAAATAATCATGAGAGTAATAGGTATGTGAATTACAAAGCCTTTTGGAGAGTGTGACAATTGTATTCGGTCTGTTTGTATAGGAAAAACTGGACCTAGGGGAGCTGATGTTATCGCTGTGTTATCTCCCAACTGCTGGACGGCTGACTATCACCATCATCAAGGCGCGTAACCTCAAAGCTATGGACATTACTGGAGCCTCCGGTAAGTTGTGCTTTCAATGTGTGTGCATCAACCGTTAATATGTATAAGGATAACAAAGAGTAATTGAGTATAAGAAATACCATTCGATTGCGAAAAAAATTTCAGCAGTGCATGATGGCAATGGCGAAAACGTCCACCCCTTTCATTGCGTAGGTAAAAATATTTGTCCCATAAATCATTTATTTTTAGGGAGGTTTCATTAATTTGCAATCTTTTCTTTCAGCCACAAAGGTAAGAAAACATACTGATGTTGAGTTCATCATACACAAATGTCCTCCAAAGTCAGAACAGGGGGTAATATTCAATTTTTCTAAGCCTAGAAATGAGTTTCTAAATTACGTAGTTGAAAAGATTATATTATATATAACCAGTAACGTTGAAATGTTTGTCCTTAAAGCTAAGATTATGCAGTACGCAAGGCATTCCATAAACTTAGGGACTTAGGGACTGGTATATTTTAGAATAATAATTATTGTATACATCCGATAAACATGTAACTTTTGGAGTAACTAACAATCACAAGATAGCTCAGAAAGTACCAATAACATGTTTAAATGAACCATATATTTCGTACCATTAATTGATTGTATCGTTAATGCTAACTCAATATCAGCGAGGCACCTCGGTTTATGGCAGTTAGAATTTTGCCACGTTACTAAAGCTTAGTGGTCAAATGAAATAAGATTTTGTAACAGTGCAACATCAGCTAAAATATACAGATGATGTTAAAATCCTTTTAATTTTTAAATCACCTCAATACAGTTTCATTATATCTATTTATCCGTTTATTTAGGTCCTCCAAATTTAAGTCATATTGAACGATGAATAAAATGGGTGAAATGACGCTCAAATAAGCCCAGGGTCCGTAGAGCTTGGAGTTATCCGGAAACTCGTCTTTCAGGATAAGACGAAATCACGGAAAAATCTAATACAGGTAACTAACTCCTACAGAGATTCGAACTCGGCACCTCTTGAACGTGAGGCAGACACGCTACTATCTACGTTACCGAGGCAGGCCGTTTAATTCTAGGTACTTCATATATGCATCATTTAACCAGGATTAACAATTGCATAAATTCGTCTTACTGTGCATTATGATTTTTTTGTTTGTAATTTACGTCCTCCAACGTTAAGTCTTATCGGATGATGAATGGAATGTGTGAAATGATGCTGAAATGAGCCCGGGGTACATAGAGCTTAGAGTTACCCGACATTCGTCTTTCAGGATAAGGGAAGAACCCGGGAAGAAACCTTAAACAGGTAACTCACCCTGACCGAGATTCGAATTCGGGAACTCTTGAGTGTGAGGCAGACATGCTACAACCATGTGGACTCCTGAAACATTTGAGCATCATTTCACCCATCTCATTCATAGTCCGATATGACTTAACGTTGGAGGACTAAATAGAAAAAAAAAAAAGAAATCTTATCGGAACGTCAGTGTGGCGTTGTCACAATGATAAACAGATAAGCTGCGTACTTCACCAGTATAGACATGAGAAGGCCTTTTATATAAATAACCAGAATATCCTGTAAGTGTCCCCACTCTAAACGTTCTGGAACTTTGTGAAAAACACCGATTTCCATATAAGTGAGGGCTCTAGCAAGATGAGTGAGCTAGTGAATTTCGAATATAATCTAAGGTGAAGGAAGAAACCTGAATATAATAATAATAATAATAATAATAATAATAATAATAATAATAATAATAATAATAATAATAATAATAATAATAATAATAATAATCATAATAATAATAATAATAATAATAATAATAATAATAATAATAATAATAATAATAATAATAATAATAATAATAATAATAATAATAATAATAATAATAATAATAAAAATAATAAAAATAATAATAATAATAATAATAATAAAAATAATAATAATAATAAAAATAATAATAATAATAAAAATAATAATAATAATAATAATAATAATAATAATAATAATAATAATAATAATAATAATAATAATAATAATAATA
Organism: Mantis religiosa; assembly: GCA_030765055.1. Taxonomy (NCBI): domain Eukaryota; kingdom Metazoa; phylum Arthropoda; class Insecta; order Mantodea; family Mantidae; genus Mantis; species Mantis religiosa. The sequence continues at coordinate 227,253,962 of CM060948.1, forward strand.
ATAATAATAATAATAATAATAATAATAATAATAATAATAATAATAATAATAATAATAATAATAATAATAATAATAATAATAATAATAATAATAATAATAATAATAATAATAATAATAATAATAATAATAATAATAATTAATAATAATAATAATAATAATAATAATAATAATAATAATAATAATAATAATAATAATAATAATAATAATAATAATAATAATAATAATAATAATAATAATAATAATAATAATAATAATAATAATAATAATAATAATAATAATAATAATAATAATAATAATAATAATAATAATAATAATAATAATAATAATAATAATAATAATAATAATAATAATAATAATAATAATAATAATAATAATAATAATAATAATAATAATAATAATAATAATAATAATAATAATAATAATAATAATAATAATAATAATAATAATAATAATAATAATAATAATAATAATAATAATAATAATAATAATAATAATAATAATAATAATAATAATAATAATAATAATAATAATAATAATAATAATAATAATAATAATAATAATAATAATAATAATAATAATAATAATAATAATAATAATAATAATAATAATAATAATAATAATAATAATAATAATAATAATAATAATAATAATAATAATAATAATAGCGGCCTCAAATCGGCAATTGCCACAAAAAGTTTCGATCGACGATTTGCTGTATTAACACATAGGTTAGAAACATTTTTAAATTGCCCTAATATCAACAGAATGCCTTGTTACTCTGAGACCCTGAAAATGCAACGATGTTGAGAGCACTAACCTTATTACACGTGGCTGTAGAACCGATACATCAGTTAAGCTATCTGTAAACAATTCGATGCCAGCTAGAGTGTATTCATTTCAATAGATGAAGCTCTTTCTCATAATCCAGAGGCAATTGTTTATCGGGAATACTACCTAGAAACAATGGTTTGATGGGGGTACATATCTCCCCGGGAAAGTTGCGAGCAAATGATGAATGAGCAGGCAGGCAGGCTGTTGCAGAGTTTGTCCGGGCCTACCCTAATCTCCCTCCAGCCTCCCGGAGGATATACCGAAACTGGGTCATGCTTGAGGTCGGTCGGTGAAGGCCAGCATGCGTGTGTTAGTTTGGTCCTTGCTCCAAGAGGAGGAAGGATCGATCTTTTTCTCGTCCGGACGGTGCAACCATGGTCCAAATATAGACCTTCTGGTTCCACAAGTGTGACAACTTCAAGGACATAGTGCCCGCCTCGGTAGCGTGTCTACCTTACGTTCAAGAGGTCCCGAGCTCTAATCTCGGTTAGGATGAGTTATATGGGTAAGGTTTGTCCGGTGTTTTCCCTTATCCTGAAAGGTGAATGACAAAACTCTAAGCGCTATGGACTCTGGGCTCACTCGAACGTCATTCATCCATTTCATTCATCGTCCGATATGACAACGTTAGAGGACGTAAAATCAAAATAGGGCATAGCGGCCTAAAATGTTATGCATCAGCTTCCAAGTCTTAGGAATATTTTGGGAAAAGTTATATTACACTTTGTTTACACCTTTCTTTAACATGTAGGTAGAGGAATTACTCTAGTCCAACCGAAAAAAATACATCGACATATCCTTGAATACTATTACTTGAAATGTCCCATCGATTCCAATCTCGATGTTCAAGCTTAGCATCTTCTAGCCCACCCCGGCAGCGTAGATGGTAGCGTGTCTGGCTTACATTCAAGATGTCCCGAGTTCGATCTTTGTCAGGGTCAATTACCTAGATGAGGGTTTTTCCGGTTTTCTCTTATCCTTAAAGACAAATGTCGGGCAACTCTAAGCATCATGGACCCTGGACACATTTGAGCATATTTTCACCCATTTCATTCATCGTCAGACATGACTTAAGGATATATATGACTGAAATTTCGTGAACATTTTCAAAAAATCACTTTTTTCTCTTTTAGTCTATCAAATAGTGTACGCCTTCCTGAATCCAAAGAATGCTTAGATAGCATCAGTAAGCCATTTTAAATGCTCTAATCTAGCTCGAAAGTTACGTGAATGCTAGCGTTAGATATGAGTTCTAATTCTTTAACCTTGTTTTCTCGCTGTTGAAAGTTTCAGCATTTTTCATCATTTAAAATGCTCCTTGACTGGCAGTTTTGGTGTTGACTAACGAAACTTGCTACACACGTTTATAGGGACACAGTGAATAGAAACTGCCCTGAGTTTTATTGTAAGATGCATTTAACTACTCTTTCCTTACTTCAAAACACAAAAATGTCAAATTTTGGGCAACAAAAGCCTTAAAAATTGTGGAGCCTAAAGTTATTGAGGCACAGAAAAACCTAAGGTATATTAAAAATGGATGTAGTGGGAACCTGTTGCTAAAATAGTAGACAGCAGTTTAAGTTATTTTGTCGCAAGGGACATTTTAGGTGACGTACACAAAAATAAATTTGACCATATATTCCAAACTATCAAAGTTAAATTAATAAAATTTGTGCTGAGTCATATTTGCACTAAGTTACATCTATGGTATAAATCTTAAAAACCTAGCGTTATCAGTTGAGGATTTCAATTTTTCAGTCATAGGTATCCTTAACGTTGGAGGAAGTAAATTGAAAAAAGCATCTCCTAAGAATACAACACTAAAACTCTAAAGAATATCCAGCACCTCTACCTTCTACCTACTCTTTATGTGGGCATATTTTGAAAGTTTTTATACTCTGAATATCTAATTTATTCATCCTGATTAAAATGAATATCCAAACTATATTTATGAAATTTAAAATGTTCATCTTATAATTTCCAGGGTTAGTTCTGAATTACTTGTTATTCCGAACCACTTTTTAATATTGATTAATCGTAAGAGATAGAAAAATATTTAGCATATAAAACTCATTAAAGCACAGACATTAGGTGAAGTCTTTGTTTTGAAATGTTACCGATTTCCAGTATATTCTTAATTATTTTGACTTTCTAGTTACTCTACACTTTATTTTTTCAACTATAAATTGCTATTTCTTCTGTTTTCGTTTACATGTTCAGGCACATAAAACGAAATTTCAAAGCTTTGACATGCTGAAGAGTTTAAAAAAGTTTTGACCAGCATTTTGGCTTACTTTATACCTGTTATGTGTATGTTCTTGTGAAAACCACATATAAAAACTGATATTTAGGAAGTTTTTAGCTTAGCAACTTCCAAAAGCAGAACATTAACTATTTCAAGTACATCCCCACCCTAACTAGCCTTTATGTGGAAAGCGTGTTGTAATTATTTTCTTAGGCATTTTAAGTACCCTTAATGACCTTGGTCAAAATTCCACGTTTTAAAGATACTTAATTTGATGATATAAAATTACCAATTAACTTTTATTTTCTGAATGGCCTGCGAAATTCCCTTGTTTATAATGTTGTATAACTCTAAACTGTAGAAGCTACACTAAAGTATACTACCTACAGGATGAATCTCGTATTTACTCGTTAAGAGGCACAACATTTTATAATTATTCTTGCAGCGATAGCATTTCCAGGATGCGATACCTTATCATGAATTTTAAAAGGAAAATTATAATTGATTTGATCTTAGTAAACTAATTAAAGGATGAATATGTTTTGCAGTTTTAAGAGCTTAATAATCTAGATAAGTTAATTACAATGTCAATAACTACAACAACAAAACAACAATATCGTTTAATTGTCTAGAGTTTGTTGTTAACACATCCATTATATTTATTTTATCAGACAGCATACGTTCTAATTGTACAGTTTTATTTTCGGATTAAAGTAACTTATTTTCAAGATTAAAAGAATAATATCTTTCAAAAGAAAAAAAATAGCTTTTTGAATATTTAAGTATTCCTACATGCTTCTGTACGTATTCACCTTGTAACTATAATGTATTGTGTGACTCAACGACTTCTTCAAAGATTACCTCCATAAAATTAAGTAGGCATAGAATATAAACTTTTGTAAGAATATTGAAATTAAGAGTAGCAGTGGGTAAAGAAACTTAAGCAATGGTAACAATGTTTTTCTTATGTGATATCAAAACGCAATTATTTTGAGTAATCCGTATGAAAATGATTTTCCATTCGATGGAGAATTTTTAATTGTACGGTTTATTTTCAGAAAACATAATCAATAAGAGGATATTCACCAAAACAAAACACGTATTATTGGGTAGGTATAATAGAATTAATAAACCTCAAAAACAGATAAACTGCAAATTTCTTAATACTTCATTTAGTATACTTACAAAAACGCCTTAATACATCTAAACACCTTTTGAAGAGCCAGGAGAACTTATTTGCTGCATTTTATGTACAAAACATAAGTATAATAAATCTACAATGAGCATTGATACCCAATTTCATGACAATGCGATGTGTACACCACTTTTGATACCGACATCAAACTTGTTCCTCGACGAACCTGCTAGCAGATGTTTCAGTGGTGAATTATGAGATCTTTTCTTCAAGGTATGTAAGGTTGGGATGAGAATAGACAACAGGTAGGCTGATAAATCCAACGAGGGCTGCGACTTTCCGATCGTCAGGGGTCGGGGAATTAAACTTTCCCTGATTCTTATCACTCGCAACTGCAATTAATTGCTTTGTATCTGCTAACTTCTAACGAAACCAGATTTTACAGTTCAATAATTATGATTTCCGAAATAATAATAATAATAATAATAATAATAATAATAATAATAATAATAATAATAATAATAATAATAATAATAATAATAATAATAATAATAATAATAATAATAATAATAATAATAATAATAATAATAATAATAATAATAATAATAATAATAATAATAATAATAATAATAATAATAATAATAATAATAATAATAATAATAATAATAATAATAATAATAATAATAATAATAATAATAATAATAATAATAATAATAATAATAATAATAATAATAATAATAATAATAATAATAATAATAATAATAATAACAATAACAATAACAATAACAATAACAATAACAATAACAATAACAATAACAATAACAATAACAATAACAATAACAATAACAATAACAATAACAATAACAATAACAATAACAATAACAATAACAATAACAATAACAATAACAATAACAATAAATAATAATAATAATAATAATAATAATAATAATAATAATAATAATAATAATAATAATAATAATAATAATAATAATAATAATAATAATAATAATAATAATAATAATAATAATAATAATAATAATAATAATAATAATAATAATAATAATAATAATAATAATAATAATAATAATAATAATAATAATAATAATAATAATAATAATAATAATAATAATAATAATAATAATAATAATAATAATATTGAATTTAGAAGTAGCGTTTCACTTTCTATATAAAAATCTGTGATAATAGAATAATGTGTTGAAGTTTGGTGTATAACTTAGCTTCGGTTTCAGTTATAGAATAATCTATGATGGAAGCCTACCCTGGACCCATTTGCCAAGAAATAGTCTTTCAATGTATTTTGATGACCCACCGATATCTAAGGTCCGTGGAAACATATCTACCGTTGCAAATTACTTCTATAACGATTAACATAGATTTATTCAGAAATCCATTTTGCATTTCAAGAGTCTGAAAATCATGAATACTCCCCATCCTTGCAAAAGTGTAATAGGAATCCAGGAATTAGTGCTGAGCTTAAAGTGCATTATGGATCATTCACCTCAATTAATTTGATTGAATTTTGGAAATATGCCCCTTCAGAGCGCTCTACTAAATTTCACTAAGTAACTAGTTCTAAAGTCAATGTGAAAAGTTGTCTCCACAAACTTTACCGAGCGAACTTTTTCTGCCGTTGATATTATTAAGATTATATTAAACTATTACAACTAAACGTAATATTGAGAAATTGGGAAATGAAGAGCAAATCTAAGACACATGAACTTTAAATAAGGAATAATTACATTACATTAAAATTCTACTGGTGTCTTTTTATGGTTTTTAAAAATACGTAAAAATAATGTTTCTTTCCAAGAAGCTGAATAATAAGAATAACTTCATAGCATTAGTTTTGTATATCAACGTGCATTTGCTTGTGTACTTCACGAATTCAACTCGAGCAATTCTGTGCTTAGGCATCTTAATTAAACGCAAAAAGTAGTTGTCATGGAAGTTCTTTGTTGTCCACCTCATACTTTATTTTATTAACCTGAAAAGAACAAACACACTATAAGTATACACAAATTAACAGTAATATTTTAAAGCATATAATTTCTATCGAACATTTTAAAATCCATCTCCAAGACATTTTGTTTTGCACGTAGAACTTTCACTTAAAGATCGCTGGGACTTATGGGCTAATCAGTTATATCTAACAACGTTTTCTTACAATAATCATTTCCGGATTTTCTATGAAATTTTACAAGTTAACCCTCTTGAGTATCTGCTAATATTTTAATACGATAGAATTATCTTTTAACACAAACTCAAATCCGAATTTTATGCTTATAACATAAAAAAGTTATTTCGATATAAATAGTTGAGTATAGTCTTTAGGCCACGCCGTGGCTCAGTGGTTAGACCGCTTGGCTCTCACCAAGGCGGCCCGGGTTCGATCCCAGGCGACCGCAAAGTGAGATTTGTGGTGGACAACATGGCGTTGGGGCGGGTTTTCTCCGGGACCTCCGGTTTCCCCCGCCATCTCATTCCACCGGTGCTCCATCTTCATCTCATGTATCATAAGTGTCACCGCCTGCGGTGCCGTATGTAGTAAAAGCGGGCGTTAAACACTACACATTTCATTTAGTATAGTCTTTGCATTCTACTTGTAAGCATGTTCTTATTATGCAATTAAAATATAGACCTATTGGTGCTAATTAATCATATTAATTACATTTTGTATATACACGTGATCATACAATGAAATAATAAACACAAACTTATATTTCCGTAGATTTATTTGTTTTACAGTTTTACTATCGTACATTCACCGTCAATTATTGCACATATGCATTTAAGATTTCAAAATAGTTGTAGTCTGAGTAAACATAATATATAATGTAAGCAAAAGTGAATGTATTCGTCAAAAGAAACAGCGCAAATTTGACCTTTTAGCCTGAATCTTTAAAATAATACCCTTGTTCCATTGATTTTTATCTCATATGGTTACTCCGAGTTCTTTGTAGATATTTTAGAGCTGCAAATGGCGAACCCTACATAAACGACCCCAAAAGGCTTGGCCCAACACTGTACTTACATCACTACTACACGAGAATACGTGATTGGTCGCTCTTCTATGAATAAGACGTGTATGTACAACTTTCATATTACAGTTATTCATACTGCCACGAAATTCAGAAATGAATTAAAATTTGCAATTAAAGCTAATATTTTTGTATATTTTGTTGTACAAGTAACATTTTCATTTTGTTTTTTCTTTAAGTGGCTTACCTATCTCTATCATTATCTGTTCGACATTTTAGTGTCGACGTCTGGAACATGCTCGGAAGTCCTCCTCGTTACCGGTAATACATGAGAGATGGACAACATTTGACTACACAAAAGGTGTAGATCTCATCAAAGTACACTATTTATGTAAAATACATTCATTTTTCTGAGTGGACTATTCCTAAGATATTCCTTGCTACTTGTCTGAATTTTCCAATTCTTACACTTTTCTCAAATGAGAGAGCTATTCGTTTTTAAGTTTAGCTGTTCTGTTTTTTAATTTCTGGGCCATGCAAAGAGAATGAGCGATGAGCTTCGTTACTAAAATAGTTGACTAACATTTTCGCCTTCAATAAAAATATCAGTAAGGTAATCTATGCAAATGTATATGTCGATTAATATGAAGAGAAAAAGCGTTTGTAAGAATAATTTGAACTAGAGTAGAGGAATTTGTGCGAGTGCAACATGTAACATTTTTTGGTAATTATTTATATATAATTTACACATACCCCTTTCGATATGCTTATGTAAATACTATGTAATATGCATTCTAGCAACTGAAATAAAGTTTTGTCCAAGTGGCAAGAGCAGTCCTTTAATGATAAAGTTTTTGTTACGTGACGCACACTAAAAATAGAACAGAATTCTTTTCAGTGCCAGAGAAATTGATAAGACGCTGAAGCTCTTTGTTAATGCACCGGAAGTTAATAAAGAGCACGAAATTCATTGTCAGCGAGCTTAACAAGATTTCATCTTGGGAGAAACCTAACAGAATGCTAAGATCTATTTATTCTCCTGCCATTGTAGTGGCTTTCAAAGGTTCTTACTTCTTGTGACCTGCACTTTCCGGAACCCAGCCATTGTTTATTACTTCCTATGGACACCCCTGAATACAAAATGAGATATTCTTAGAAAGCTGCCATTTGTGTGTCTGTGAAGGGTCGGTTCAATACTAAACTGGAATATAATTTCATCAGCTTCCAAGACTGCGGCACGATGATTTTCGAAAACATCTCACAACTCCAAACTACCCTATACAGGCTAAATCATTCAAAAATTCTGATTCTCTCCAAAATTGCTGAAACGATTTTCTTTAAAATGTAATAATCTTAACATATCTTTATGACAAAGGATTATATATATAATGTTGAATGTTCTGGGAATGTCCTCAATATGTACTTCCTCATTGTGGATGAACTTTGCATAACTATTAAATCGTAAGTGGTAAACATAACCTTACTACATAACAAATGTAGCCTTTGTTAAAACACGTAGTTTATACAAAATGTATTTCATAGAGAGATAAACATTTTCGAAATATTCCTTGCAATATTTTTTTAGTTTACGTCCTCCAGCGTTGTCATATCGGACGATGAATAAAATGGGTGGAATGGCGAAATAAATTATAAAATTAGAAATAAATAGAAATAAATTAGAACACCGATATGACAAATGTAATAGCATTTCTGGAAATTATGTTGAGTAATAAAGAAAACAGGTTATTTTTTATTGTGAGGTCCAGGACTTATCAGCCAACCCTGGTAGATTAACTATAGAAGACAAAAATAATCTTACTACAAAAAATGTAGCTATCGTTAACATCACACATCGTTAACATCCTCTTATATGAAGCTCACCATTTCTGAGGTATTCCTTTTTATTGGCTTGAATTTTCAAATACATTTCTGCCATTTTTGTTTTTTTGTCTTCTTCGCAATTAAAGTAATTCTGTGTCACCCAAAAACTCGATCAACACTAAGAAATCACTATAAATAATCTTCTGAAACTACCTGAATCTAAAAACAGCAGTTTTACAAGAATAGCTATCTGTGTGCTTGCGTGTTGCTTGTCTGCAGAGCCTAAAAATGGACAGCAATACCTAAAAATGAAAAATGGTTAAAATGCCGAAATTATCACAGCTCGCGCCGGCAACATAAATGACTTGTGATTGGTAACCCACCTCAGAGAGGAAGAAGTGGACTGAACGAACCACAGGAGACTTCAGCCCATTGGCAAACAGACAGGCCACTGAGACGCGAGGAAGTTCATAACAGTTCCTACCCGTCCCACTACTGGATCTAACTGAAAGGGAAATGAATGATAAAGCAGCACTCAAGTGTCTAGAATAGAGCTTCATTTCAGAAAGCATCCTCGCCATCTGTCCGGTGCCGCAACACATCACGAAATTTAGTAGCACATCTAAAAGATGACAACGAAACGGACTGAAAGGGAAATAACTGAAAGGAAACTGCGGTAAATAAGAAACCTTTCCAACAGAAAAAACTAAGGAAACTGCAAAATCAGATAGGCTGGTGACGGGAATCGAACCCAAATGCGAGCCTCACAAGTTACCGCGGAGCCATCTCGATCATTACGTCCACCAGTCGTAAGTCTGGAAGAATTAGAACGGAACTTCTAAAATCCTTAGAATAATAATATCTTATTGCTCAGTTATGTTAAAAACTCCTTCCCTATTCTGCAATTTACGTCATTACTTAACCGGCAATTAAATGTGCAACTAGAACTTATATTCTTCTGTAATCTACAAACCGGTATAAGCTAGGATTTTCTTAGCCTGTTCAGCTTTGAGGAGCCCATGCGTAGTTGCCCTGCGTTAAATCTACCTGCCCGGGTGCTGCCATCTTCCAGTGCAGGACACTTCTGATGCGGTCCCTAAGATCTTCAATGAATCTGCTGACGGATGCTACAGTTGTGAACAGTTATGTTAGCGTGGGTGGGTGTGAGGATATACAACACTAGCTAAATTGGCTGATAAATATAATACAAGCTAAATGATCCATTCGATGCAAGTTGCCGAATGTTTAAGGTGTAGAATTACTGTTTCTGAATCTTAACACAGAAACGTAACTACCTGAGTATTATACCTTCTGACTTATATCAATACTTCAAAATTTAAAAATGACTGTTTCGATAATACCAATTAGATGCCCAGGCTCCCCTGAGTTGCTGAAACGTTAACGGAGAATCCTCTTACGGCGACCGCCATTATCTATTACGTGAGTGCTGTTTTTAAGTGCTAAGGACAGCTTATAATTTATAACAGTAAAACTCTTTTGTAAGACTGTAGAGCACTCAATAAAAGACGCGGTGGTTTAAACAGAGGCTCTTTTATCAACACAAGCTACATCACTACCCCCACCAAAGCTCTTGCACTACGTTACCAAATCCACATCTGAAACACAATTTTTACTCTGTGACTTGATAAATTCAAGATTTCCCTTTGACTTTCAAATGTTTAGAACTGGCCTATTCGTGATTTTAATACAGTCAGCCATACCTTGAGCGAATTAATTACTTGGTGAAGATCCACTGAGTGTCTATTTGCCTGAGCTCTACTGATGTGCAAGTAATTGCTTTTCCTAAGCACTTAAAATGTTTGGTGATAAATGATCATTGACAGAATAGGAGCCCATGATTTTAATGTATGCATATTATGTTTTGAAATTATTTACGTATAACACTATCACTTCTTTATTATTAATCTTACGAATCCTTATCTTATTAAATACAACTGCGTTAGGTCAAAATAAGTATTCAATATGGTTATTTTTAACTTTTTTACAGCCACTAAAAAGTATCGCATTTGCCCTGTGAGGAAATACAAGAATTACGTAAGATGCTTTGCATAGGTCGTGTTTAACCTGCGAAGCTTAATCATACGTATAACAACAAATATTTTGAAAACCGTTTATGCTACAAATGTTATTTGACATTCTTTGTAAAGTATATTTCTATCTGCTGCATTTTTTGTTTCAATATTTTGTGTATCTGTTATGCATTACTACGAAAGTTGTACAAGACAATTTAGATTGTACTGAGCCTCACAGGCCATTCACATTTTATAAGCATGCAGATATTCTAAATATCTGGTATATTATTAAATGTGGCCACAGCAATGTTAGACAAGCTAAAAAGTAAGCAAAAATATTCACTGTGAAGGGAAGTCTGGGGTGAGAAGGTTTTTTTGAAAATCTTAGTGCCGCATACTTCTAAAATGCTGAATTCAAATATCAAGTTTGGCATTTACATATATTTGAAAGTAAATCGTTCTCGCACTCGTACACACACACACACACACACACACACACACACACACACACACACACACACACAGAGAGAGAGAGAGAGAGAGAGAGAGAGAGAGAGAGAGAGAGAGAGAGAGAGAGAGAGAGAGAGAGAGAGAGAGAGAGAGAGAGAGAGAGAGAGAGAGATTGCACTCTTTTACAAGAATACTTTATGCCGTTAAGGGAATCTAAAAACATACATGCATTTTCTTTGAGTTCTTTGTCGAATTTTTGGGTAGAATGCAACCACTTTCATGTGTGCAATTAGGTAAGTGGTAATGAAGTAAAAAAGAAACCCTTGCTCTGAGCAAGAAAAGTAATATGCCATTAAATCTGTAAGGTAGAGGTTTCCGCACGTGGAAAGAAGTTTCTTATGCATTTTCTCCAAGAGTTGATAAGACGTTATGTCCAAACTTTTACATCAAAATCCATCCAATATTTTAATGAGAATTAGTTCAAAGAGTTGCTAGAGTCATGCAAAAAGCAATTAACTTTCTAATTAAGTTTTCATTTGGTTTAGAATTGCATGCTACTATTGCGAAAGTCTTACAAGAATTCCATGATCTTTGTAATATGAGTTGTGGCGTAACGTGCTTTGTGACGCAACGTGCTTTGTGACGTAATATGCTTGTGATGTAATGTTTGCGGTTCATATTTCTTTTGCGAAGAACCCTAATAACTCCTATCTTCACAGATTTCAAGACATAACATTTTTACCTTTTATGATACTTACCTGTAATAAGTACAGAGATGAAATCTGAAAGGTTAACTGTGCACTACACACCGAACCACGAGGTATCAGTGGGAAAATAAATACTTCAGAATATGTCTGCTTTCCGAAAATCATATGACCAAACAAGGTGTTGCATTCCACTCCAAAATTTATGTACCCATAATATTCCAGAAATATACTTTTGGAGGCTCTCTGAATCCAAAATAAACAAGAATTTATTGGGTGCCCTCTCTTCTGTTACTTTCACTGATGGAAGAAATTTCCAAACGGGAAGCAAGGAAAAGGGTCAAAGAAGTCAACCTACTACCAAGTGATTGCTCCCATTACACGATCTGAATAATTTATACATCCATTCTAATAACATGTACACCTACAGAAGAAGTTGTAAAGGAATACATTGTGAATAATTTCTTTAAGTGCCCGTCTTGTTTCATAATTTCTTACATTTCATAGTAATCATCCCTTATAACAAACAACACGTGAAATATATCTCTTTAAACTACACAATTTGTCAGTTAAACTTCCTGTAGCATTAACTATGTCCTAAATATTCTTTGTATTGATTTGAATTTTCATATACTCGTAATTTCAAGTGGCAAATTACAATCAGCCTTTTTAAGGAACATCACAAAGCGGCCCAACATTTAAAATCTGTCTGCGATTTATCCCATGCAGTTTTTATTCTCAAAATCAAAATGCGTAAATGTGTCATGAAAGCTTTTATTGATATTATGGAGAAATAGAAGAATAAGCTTTTGAGGAGCAGTTTGTAGAGCAGTGATTAGAGAAAGCCATGGGAATGGAACACCAGATACTTATTTTTAGCACTGGTTCCTCGCAATTAGAGCCTATGCTAGGAATCCCACAAAACAAGAGTGCGCTTTTGCAGCAGCATGTTCCAGCATTCCTCTCGTGTTTCGCTCTAATGATGTCCACATAATGTACTATATCTTTTTATGCTGTTTCTTGTTCCTTCTGCCCTAGACGCCTCGTTGTTGGCTACATCAGAATAATATGGTTCACCAAAGCACAAAATCGAAGCCCAAGCTCCTTGTCCTTTGATTCAGAATAAATTTGTACTACTGCATTTTAACAATGTGGCAGCGCCTTAGCTGCGTATACAGTTACTACCGCTCGTTGCTCACCGGGTGGCCTTGGTTCGGCCCTAGAAGACCATAAGTGCAATTTGTGATAGTTACTTCCAAGTGGGTTTTCTCCGAGTTTTCTGGTTTCCGCGCCATTCATTCATGCCACTAATTACCACATCACCTCTCCTTTCAGTTATTTTGCCCTTATTTGATAGTATCCCCTTCCTCATTCAAATACCAGGCCTCAGGCTGATATTCTTCTTGCTTCTCTCTGTCATTGAGAGTTTCCTAGTTCCTCGACATACAGCTGACCCCAGAAACACACATTTATATTTTGGGGGCTCTAAGTCCTCCATACGAATAAAAGAAGAGGAATTTAACAACTGTTTTCTTTTAGCTTACGTGCTAACTACATGTGCGTAGGCTATTGGTACTTACATTATTGTTATTATTTATTATTATTATTATTATTATTATTATTATTATTATTATTATTATTATTATTATTATTATTATTATTATTATTATTATTATTATTATTATTATTATTATTATTATTATTATTATTATTATTATTATTATTATTATTATTATTATTATTATTATTATTATTATTATTATTATTATTATTATTATTATTATTATTATTATTATTATTATTATTATTATTATTATTATTATTATTATTATTATTATTATTATTATTATTATTATTATTATTATTATTATTATTATTATTATTATTATTATTATTATTATTATTATTATTATTATTATTATTATTATTATTATTATTATTATTATTATTATTATTATTATTATTATTATTATTATTATTATTATTATTATTATTATTATTATTATTATTATTATTATTATTATTATTATTATTATCATTATTATCATTATTATCATCATCATTATCATTATTATCATCATCATTATCATTATTATCATCATCATTATCATTATTATCATCATCATTATCATTATTATCATCATCATTATCATTATTATCATCATCATTATCATTATTATCATCATCATTATCATTATTATTATTATTATTATTATCATTATTATTATTATTATTATCATTATTATTATTATTATTATTATTATTATTATTATTATTATTATTATTATTATTATTATTATTATTATTATTATTATTATTATTATTATTATTATTATTATTATTATTATTATTATTATTATTATTATTATTATTATTATTATTATTATTATTATTATTATTATTATTATTATTATTATTATTATTATTATTATTATTATTATTATTATTATTATTATTATTATTATTATTATTATCATCATCATTATCATTATTATCATCATTATTATTATTATTATCATCATTATCATTATTATCATCATTATTATCATTATTATTATTATTATCATTATTACTACTACTACTACTCCTACTACTACTACTCCTCCTACTACTAGTTAATATCACCGCGTATCAACTCAGATAGGAGCTGCTAAAGGCAACAGTAGTTATATCCAAAGGTGAAACTGACAGCACACTTACGTTATTTGTTTTGTAGCGGTACTATGCACGCCACACGACTTAGTTCATAAAATATTCTTCAAGCTGCCGGCAATAAATAGCAACGCGGAAACAATAACGCGCCAACCGACTTTTACTCCCTCCCCAGCATATTGTGACAAAAAGGTAAATGAAGAGTTCACCTGAAACCCCTTTATTTATTACTAAAATCGTTAGCGCAATGTTAGCATAAATCACTCTCTCTCTCTCTCTTTTACAAAAATGCACAGGTTTTAATACCTCTCTGTAATTTTCCTTATGTGTTTGTTGCATCCACCAGCTTGTGCTGCTGGTAATTCTTCTGATATACACACAACTTTTACACGGAGCTGCAGGTCGATTCTAAACACAACAGTTCCAACGGCCGCTTCAGTACTACCTTTTGCACTTTCGGCCGGTTCCTCAGCTCAGAGCCGCACTTAATGGCTCGTGAGCTGCTTCACCGCATGGTTCCATGGCCTGTCAACTCCTCACCCCGGAGCTTGGAGCGTGCCGCACTTTACTGCACTGTTCTGTGACTCACACAACTGTCCGACTCACCGACTGTCTGGTGAACTGCCTCAGTGCATAGACTCCACAACACGCAGCCGCACTTGTCAACTCAACTCAATTGACACTCAAAACTTACTAAGACTCTAAGCACTAAACAGGCCTTACCGGGACTGGCATCTGCTCTTATTTAGTCCTGGCGGGCGTGGAGTTCGCTTCAGTAGTCGAATGTTCTCCAATTACGCATTGGAACAGTTTCGAGCAGTCTTTTGCGCAGTAACAACACGGTTCGCTTCTGCTTCCTGCGTCTTCGTGACGTCAGCTAATACCGGTCATGAAAGGCCGCTCCTGTTTTGCCTTCCAGCTAAAAGAAGACAAAATCGGAGCAATACTCCTAGTCCCACTCAACTCCTCCATGACAGACCCGCGATCATGGATGTGAAAGTATAAAAACACAGTGCAAACAGGCGCGGGTACCCGAAATAACACCGGAGCAAATCCAAGCTGCAAAAACTAAGCTCCTCAGAGTTGATTGGCCTCTAAATTTTTACATTCCCCAGTCTAAATGAAGTTCTCAGGAGCACTTACACCAGGGGGAAGTGAAGTCTGCATTCTGACATATGTCCTTTGAGGTGCAATATATTCCCTCATTCTCCCTCTTCTAACTTAAAAACAAACGGTCACATTGTAAACTCATATCCAGAATAATCCTTTCTGCGGTTAGACTCTTTTGAGAGTGGGCACGCAGCCACGGACGGATGAGCGTGAGGAAATCACGAGGGTTGCAGCTTGTACCTTGTAGAAAATGACTGCTTTTCGACTGTGCCGCTTAAATTGATGTTCACCCATGAAGACCTCCCGAGTTAATCTTTGAAGTTTCAGCCGTGTCAAAGTTAGCCGTGGCTAGCCCTCGACACTATTGTAGCGACTCTTATTTGGGAGGGGGCGGTTTAGGGTATTTATAGGTTAGTTTCAGAGAGAAGAAGAAGTGGGTTACTAAGGGTGCATCCTCGTTAGTGACGGTGCTGAATTTGCTCATACCGGAGGTTACGTTCCACAGCGCTCAGGCATGACCAGATCGTAACTGCCTATTTGCCACCTCAACAAACTCCTAGCCCTGAATGAATGGCTCATTTCCATAACCCGCGCCAGCAGTAGAAATTCGCGTCATCTCGTCCGCCTTTCAGACACTGTTAACTAGACAATCGGGACAATGCAGACGGCATAGAGTCCACTCATTATCGTAGAGAGGATAGTGACACCAGCATGTACTCACTCCAGCGGAAAATCAGTAGAATGGGAAACGAGACCAGTGTTAACTCGGGTAGTCTTCAAGCAAAAACTTTCACTTAAGAGAACAGCGTCGGAAAGCCGTTAGTTCTGCAATATGCTAGCTGCAAAACTCTGGAACTGGTAAAACTCGACAGTAATATACTGACTCCTTTTAACCCTCCTCCTCCTCCTCCTCCTCCTCCTCCTCCTCCTCCTCCTGCTCCTCCTCCTCATCATCATCATTATCATCATCATCTTCTTCTACTACTACTACTACTATGTACTACTACCACCACCACTACTACCACTACTACTACTATGTACTACCACCACCACTACTACTACTACTACTACTACTACTACTACTACTACTACTACTACTACGGGAATTTGGAGTTTATTTCACAACTGGATGTTTGAGGGAATATTCTTCTACAGCCGTCCTCTGTATCCTGAGTAGGGAGCAAAGATGGGCTGTCTCATCATCATTTGCAGATTGCTACTTACTACCAGCAGCTTCAAGAATGTTACATGAAAAGTTATGTGGCACACATAATACTGCCACAGTGTGTATTACTTGGTAGTGTTAAAATAAGTACACAGTAGATAATAACATTTGAAGTATGCAAAAATTAGTAATGCTTGTATAGGATAGGTTTATAAAGCAATACGTTCCATTAAAATAGTCTGTAGTGAAGGTTAAAAGGTTTGGTCTTCAGCATGTATGTGTATACTGCCGAAGTATAAATTTGACACATAATAAGCACATTTTAGCGCTCACTTCTTTATATAGTGGTAGTTAACCCTAATTAACGGAAACATGTCTTCAGCAGTACATGTTCTTCTTGCAAAAACCTACATTTAAGAAGTTTTCTAAGGAAGAAATGGAAATGAGTGAAATCCAGAGATCTTGATGATCATTTAGTGGATTTCCTTTGTTTACTAACCTATTTATAAATGATTTGGCTGGACGGCCTCGTGCATTTCATACTTGGTGAGCAGGAGCCGCATCCTGTTGACAGAACTCATTATTTTATTACTCACTCAAAATATTACATGTACAACTGTATACCTGCTGTACACACCCTTTTTTGTCCACCCATATAGAAAAAATCTGCTGTCTTTCTCCTATATATTTCCCAATTAGTTTTAGTGAATAAAACTTAGCTGTTGTTATTCCTCATATTTCTGGAAAGGTAATGAAGGATAACGAGTGAAAGATATGCTGTTTTTTTTTTGAAGTCTTTTCTGTAAAATGTGATACATTTAGAGTCAGGATGAAATACCGGTTCATAACAGTATGTCTCAGCATAGATAGGCATAGTCTTGTACAACGAGGTCTATCCGAAAGTCCGAAGACCCCGGCCTCTATCAACCCGGGAGCGATGGAAAACTCCGGGGCTCTTTCCATGGGGCAATACCTTGAGTCTAAAAACTCCCCCATCTCAAGACGGGTGGAAGTGGATACGCCACTTACGCGCGTTAACCCTGCAGGGAAAACTACCGAAAACCTCGGTGGGACCACCTGATGATC
>CM060948.1:227273192-227343192 GCA_030765055.1 Mantis religiosa
GTTACTAAAAATATTCCATTTTTAGATTCAGAGAGTCTCAGAATGTGTATTTCCACTGTAAACTTGATATTAAATTTTGGATGGAATATAACTTCCTCTATATAGAGCTAATGAAAAAATTTATTACAGATATACTGTGGTTAAAGAGATCTACATTTCTATGAAGTCTAGTTTTGCGAATAGCTTATTTTTAACTGTGTAAAATTCCTTATGAATGAAGTGGAGTTTACACGTTATTTTGAAAAAATTTAAGATATCCACTTTATTTGACATTTAAATATCTGAAATATATAGTACTTTAATGAAAATGATTTGCAGAAGCATAGGCATAAATGTTCACTTCTGCTTCTTCCTCTTTACTTTATCCCTAGTAGTACCACTCTTGTTCCTCTATCCCTTAAGTTCGGGCCTGAGGAACTGAAGCTTTGGATACGATAGAGAACCAGAATGGGTGATCAGCCCGATACCTGGTGTGAGGGTGAAAGAAGTGGATGATAGAATGAGGACGTCATGAATGATAGGAAAGATGATAATGGAGCAGTTGGTGGAATGTTGGCGGTGGAACCTGGAGGACCCAGTGAAAACCCATCCCACCACCGTGTTGTCCTCCACAAATCTCACTTTGTGGTCAAATGGGATCAAACCCGGTCCATCTTGGTGAGAGCCAAGCAGTCTAACCAATCAGCCAGGGTGCAGCCTAGTATGTGTGCATGTGCGTGTCTGTGTGTGTGTGTCTGTGTGTGTGTGTGTGTGTGTGTGTTTGTGTGTGTGTGTGTGTGAGAGAGAGAGAGAGAGAGAGAGAGAGAGAGAGAGAGAGAGAGAGAACAGCATTACTCTAAAACAAATGATGGTTTTGTTCAGCAACCTCTAAAGATGCAGCATGAAGATTTTAAAAAATCCCCCACTCCAATAAAAGGCTTTACATAGAAATTTTTTCAAAAACTATGATTTAAAAAAGTGGCTTCACTGATTTTGATCAAAATAGTGTATACTTAATATAGTTACATGCTTAATGAATTGTTTGTCTTGAAATTATTTAAACTTGCCCGGTATTTCTCATTATTCAGAATGACTTTTATATAAATGGTAAATTATAATGGATGGCCAGAAGCGTATCACAGAAAAATTAGATCTAATTAAAAAAAAATGGCTTTCTGGAGAGTCAACCATTTATGAGATAGGTATATTTTTGTCAAACAGATTTATCATCATCATCATCATCATCATCATCATCATCATCATCATCATCATCATCATTATACCTCTTAGCAGAGCAAAGGGAGTGCAATTTCAAAGGCATCAGAAAACAATTAGATCTAAAAGGCTTAAATATTGTTAAATGTCTAATGTGTTCCCACATTTCCTTGCCCCTACAAGAAAGTTAGCAGTAAGATAATTTTTGCAAATATTTCTCTCTACATGAAGTGCATAAGGAAATAAATGTTAGTATAAAAATGTGTACGAGAGTTGGTTGAGTTATATTTGTGTAACAGATCCAATTTTTTTCCGCTTGCTTCACATCACTCAATAAAAGTATTTGTTGAAATGATTACCACATATTTTGTTCTGGGTAAAAGAGAATACAGGAGACTGAAGTGATAGTAATGTCCTTAAGTAAATATCTCTGTAGGAAGGCTGATAATCGACTCTTAGCATAGCCATGAGAAGTGAAACAAATAAGACTTGGCACATATAAAAGATATAAAACATTTAATATTTGAACAAATAACAAATATAAATAAAAAGCTTCTTGCTACAAAAAAAAATATTTATCTGATATAAATTGTGTGTTTTGAATATATATGTATATTTTATTGGTCAGGTTACATCTCTTACAGTTTATGGTTACACAAACTATACAAAAGTAATTTTGGATAAAGGCCTTATAAGATATAAATAATTAAAGTAAATAGTTTGGTATTCAAGTATATTAAACACAAAAGACTTTTAATCAAAATGTTCATCATTAGAGTAATTTTAAGTTATTATAGAATGCTACTAGAGAATGGATAAAAGCTTTAGAGAAAAACCAATTAGTAACTTAATTAAATTATTATTTTCTGTTTGTAAAATTTGATAAGTCAGGCACACAAATTGTTAGGATTAACAATATTGCTTTTGCCTATGATTTGTGATTATCTCCATAGGATCTAAGGAATGACACAACTTAGAGAAAATTTCTTTTAGATGTTATATCTTGAAATTAATATTTCATAGATAGTAGACAAACTTACTATATGCTGGGTACTGTGCATATAAATGAACTGGAAAGCAAGGCCATATACTCTATTGGTTCCTTAACATAATTAACATATCCTGCTCATGTGTTAGTGAAGTTTATATAAAATTTCATTGAACATAATTTCTGAAAATCCTACTCTTTATGTCCAAATACAATGCATTTCTAGGACAGATTTTTTAATCTGAATACCTTTATTCAGAAAAGTCAACTGCATTGATGCATAACATAAATGAAATTATATACTGTGACAAATAAATAAAATAGGAGAAGATAACAAAGATATATGTATATGTTTGTGTGATAATAAATGTAAACAAACTACAATTATCGGCCACTAAGGTTATTAAAATTCTATTTAAACAATTCTTGATGTAGGTATTTATTAATAAGCATCAAGAATAAAACAGTGATATACATTTTTGTATAATGTTAAATAAATCCTTGTCTATTAAGAATATATTTAAATATGAAGTGGTATTTTCCTAAGATGTGAAATATGTTATGTATTTTTAAATGTAACTGTGACTAAGCTGTTGGCTATCAACATATGTGCCTCTTGTGGTAAATAAATGTAGATATTGCTGTCTGTATACTATGTCTTTATTAAAGGGCAGCAAAATGAAAATTGAATCTTATTTTATGAGTGCTTTAGAGCAAAGTTATTATACAGAGCCAGACAGAAGTATTTGAACTATATAATACTTTACAGTGTACGTATTATAAACAACATAATATTTATGTTTGTTTATAGCAATTTAGTAACAGTGACATCAAAATTAATCGTAAAAACTATTTGTAGTCCGTTTATTGACACTCGTCACATACTTTTTTTATATTATTTAGGGACTAGTTTCAAAGGCTATTGCCTCCATTTTAAACCTCTCTCCAACCAGGAACTTAGTTCATAGTTCCACCATCAGAGAGAGAAGAGCAGGCAACAACAGATGCTAGTTGGAGAGTGGTTGAAACTAGTCCCTCAATAATATAAGAAAAGTAAGTGATGAGTGTCAATAAACTGACCACAAATAGCTTTTATGATTAACATAGTATTTATTTGGAAGAGTGGCAGTTTTAAACATATAAATGTTACCCTTGGGCATCCTATAAATTAGATTTAAAATATAATTAAGTGATGTACTCATTACACAATCTGCCCTGTATGTATCCTCCAATACTACTTAAATGGGATGGGATAGTTTTTCAAATGTAATGAAATGTGTAAAGATACATACAATTGGACTCAAACTTTATGCCCCTATCAGGCAACATTTGCATTAATACTATATCTTGAAAGAGTAGCTAATAGTTGTGCTGTCATAAATGTTCAGAAGTGTAATGGGGCATAAAGGTAAGGAGACAACTATGGAAGAGAGAAATATTTTAATTCATTATGTAATGAATACAAATGCCTCTCTGAAATTGCCAGTGCAGTCAACATAACTAACACTATTGTGTTTTCCTCATTCAGCATTTCAGACGTTAGTATCATGAATAAGCTGAAATGTTTTGCTCTTTGTAACCTTACTATTAGAGACAGAAGGCAAATAATAAATGTAATGAAGCAGAATGAAAGTGTGCAGGCAACTGAGATTACAGAGAAGCCTTGAGCAATACTACAGTACTGTGGTTCATATAAGAACATTTTAATGGCTTTTGTGTAGTGCCAGTAGCAATGCCCATGTTCCTAGGAGGAAACCTTATGTGAACCAGGTAAATCATAAAAAGTGCCTATAACTTGCTAACCAGTATGAGATGAAACCAAAAGAATGCTGGGGTCATGTTCTCTGGTCAGAAAATAGCTAATTGTGCCTATACAAAAGTGATGTATGTGTTCAGTGTAGACGTGACGAAATACAGAATTGCAACCTAAAAAAAATGTAATTTTCAGTATGGTGAAATATAAAGACAATATAATGGCATGGGGCTGTATGGGTATAAAGCATTGAGAAATTGATATACTTAGATGATATCAATACAAGTTTGATTACAAGAGAATTCTTGAAAACAAACTGAAGACTGCAGTGATGTTGGATTAGGAAGTGATTATTACTTCCACCAGGACAATATCCAAAGCATCCTGATGACATTGTGAGGCTTTGGATCCTGTAAACCACTCCACACACTTTGAAGCCATGGCCTCAATTGCCAGATTTAAATCCAATATAGAATATATGAAATGAACCCTAAGATCATGTTACAGAACATCATATCAGAAGTAAGGATCATCTGAAAGAACTTCAAATATATAGATGTACTAAAAAACATATACCATCAATGACTATTTGCGGTAATCCATAGAAAGGGGATGATAACTAAATACTAGCTGTTCTGTCTTTGAATATCTATGTCCAGATGTAAACAAACTATTTTCCTTCTTTATTTTTGTGCAAATGACTGTCAGTTCATAACTTCATATATTTAGCAGGTTGTATCTACCCTCTTTTCATAACTATAAATGGCATAAATCTTATAAACATGTGTATGTTCAAATACATCTATCGGCTTCTGTATATGATACCTATCTCTGAGATTGTATTTAGTACAGTAGCATCAACCTTTCCTTCTAATCCATTCCAAGGATATCCTAAAATATTATGAGATATGTTTGAAATTACAGTATTAAGCACAGTAATACTGATAATTTTTATTTCTAAATAAAATAGTTACCCTATTTTGCCTAGAATTTATGCTCTTCCTGAAATTCATAAAGGTGGAAGTAAAATGAGACCTATTGTAAGTTGGATAAATTCACCAACTTATAATTTAGCTAAATGGTTACATAAAAATTGAGTAATTTTGGTAAATTTGAGAGTTTAAGTAATATAAATTCTTTTGAATTAGTTAAAAAGATTGACAATGTCATATTATCTAAAACTGATAAACTTGTTTCTTTTGAAGTAACTGCTTTATTTCCTAGTATTCCTAGAGAAAAACTTTTAATTTATTTAAAAAATTGGTTGAATTCAATAAATTTACAGGAGGACTTAATAGTTGATTTTGTTAAACTTACTGAGTTTTGTTTAGATCAAAATTTTTTCACTGTTAATGGTGAATTTTTTCAACAAACTTCTGGCTTAGCAATGGACAATCCTCTTTCACCTTTTCTTGTTGATCTTTTTATGAGTTTTTTCGAACTGCAAGTCACTAAAGCATTCCCTTTAATTTTTGAAGTTTGGTACAGATATGTTGATGATATTTTTGCAATTGTTCCTGAAAACTCATAAATGATGCTTTAAAGTTACTAAATTTGCAAGATAAAGCTATAAAATTTACATTAGAAACTGAAATTAATTGATTTCTTCCTTTTCTAGATCTAAAAATAATAAGAAATAATAATAAATTAAACTTTGGTATTTATAGGAAGTCTACTCATATTGATAATTACATAAAAATAAAAGTTTTAACCCTTTTTCACATAAATTTGCTGATTTCAATAGTTTGATTTATAGATTAATAAATATACCCCTGAATAAATATGAATTTAATAAAGAATATAAACATATTATTAATACTGCTTTAATTAATGGTTTTAATAAGGAATTTATAAGTAAACAATCGAAAAATTAAAATATCAAAATACTGTTAATGATATTTCTACCCTTAGAAAAATAAAATACGATTATAATTTTGAAAAAATTACTTACCATTTTTAGGTTAATAAACATTTCCAAATTTTTTTAGAGAGTTTGGTTTAACTTTAGTTCCTCAAAATAAATATGATAGTAAATAAATTTATTGCATTTCTCTATAAAATATAAAATTCATAATAATAAAAAAATCTGGTATTTATCAGTTTAATTGTATCGATTGTGATAACGTTTATATTGGAAAGATAAAACGTAATTTAGAAAGAAAATTTTCGTAACATTAAGTATAAACAAACCGATAAATCGGCCATAGCAGATCATTTTTGCTCATTTAGCCATGAAATAAATCAAGAAGTTAAATTATTAAAACAATTAAATGGTCCAATAGATTTAATGGTTAAGGAAAAGATAGTTATTTTAAAAAAGAAATATCGCGTAATGAATTTCGAAATGCTGGCAGTCGATTCTGTTTTTAAATTTGTTTTATTTTCAGTTTTTTGTAGTACTAACAAGAACATATCAACTTCTAATGTTTAGTAACTATGGCGACAGCTTTGTTTTTCCAGCTGAAGATGTGTATGAATATACATGAAATCGCGATCCTGGAGAATTTATACGAAGTATTATTTCTTATAAGATAAGTGAAGCTTTAAGTTACAAATTATTATATTTGTATATATTTGTTTACTTCACTGTTAATAGTTTCATATTTTACGTACTTATCATCGTTTTTCATCCAGGTCAGGGATGATGACTCTACCACATATGTCAGAATGCTGACATGATTTCATGATCACATGGATGCACAAGTCACAGTCACTTTTATTACATGACTTTTACGTGATGTTATACACAATTTTTGTACACATTTCAGGTTCCTAAGACACAGAAAGTATAACAGAGCATGTTTGACATGATAGAAATGTTTACTTGCCTTATTATGACTGATTGCAAGGACCTGATTATTTTTAGTATGTTTTATGTGCTAAAACAAAGTGTGAATTGTGGTTGAACTTGTCATCCTGAATAGAAAACAGAACCACGAATTATATGTGAAGAAGAAGAAGGAGAAAAAGAAGAAGAAGAAGAAGAAGAAGAAGAAGAAGAGGAGGAGGAAGACAATGATGATGATGATGATGGTGATGATTATAATGATGATAACATTGACAATAACTCCCTGCCTCTGTGGTGTAGGGGTAGCGTATCTACCTCACATTCAAAAGGTCCCAATTTTGAGTTTCAGTCAGGGTGAGTTAGCTTATTTCCAGCGCTATCCCTTATTCTAAAGGATGAACATCAAGTAGCCCCAAGTTCAATGGACCCTGGGTTTATTTGAGTAGCATTTCAGCCATTTCATTCATCAGCCATTATGACTAACTGGTGACATTAGACTTGTCCACAACAAAAAAGGAGGAAATGACAATGGTTTATCATCATCATCATCATCATCATCATCATCATCATCATCATCATCATCATCATCTCCACCACCAACACCATCATCATCGTTATCGTCATCACCATCATCATCTCCACCACCACCATCATCACCATCATCATACTCATCTCCATCATCATCATCATCATCATCATCATCAGCAGCAGCAGCAGCATCATCATCATCATCTCTATCATTGTCTCATCGTCTCATCCTCATCGTTTCCTCATCGTCTCATCATCTCATCATCATCGTCGTCGATTTTGTAGCATTAACTGTAATGCTATTTCTAATGCCATAATTTTTTAAGAAGTAGAAATGTGAAATGTGTAGTGTTTAACACCCGCTTTTACTACATATGGCACCGCAAGTGGTGACACTGATGATACATGAGATGAAGATGGAACACCGGTGGAATGAGATGGCGGGGGAAACCGGAGGTCCCGGAGAAAACCCGCCCCAGCGCCATGTTGTCCACCACAAATCTCACTTTGCGGTCGCCTGGGATCAAACCCGGGCCGCCTTGGTGAGAACAAAGTGGTGTAACCACTGAGCCACTGCACGGCCTTAAGAAGTAGATTTAGTATAACCAAAGAATTATTACATTTTTGCAAACAATATTAGGTTGTAGCAAAATTACTTAGTAACACTTTTGCTTACTACACCCTGTGGTATTTGCAAATTTAAATCTAGTTACGGTGCCTTGAAGGTCTCATAGCACCTCCCACCCTCTAGCTATATATTTATTTCTAGTTTGCTTCCACTGGAATAAAAATGTGATCAATTTTGCTGTATCCACAGTAGAATTACTATCTACAAATTATCTATAACAACTTAATCATCTGTCCACTGAGCAAGACAGCTGAAGAGCAACATGTGAGTCTCCCTGATCATGCATTCAATTCCTGTTGACTGCCCATTCACCTTGGTTTTTGAGGGACTTCCCCTGCTGAGTAGGTGAATACTCAGTTTCCAATCTACCATAATTTCCTCCTTTCATTTCATATTGTTTTCATGTCTCAGGTAACCTTCTAGATTTTGTGGCATGTGGTGGTGCGAGACAGATGTCACAAATGGTTGCCCAAAGAAAGAAGTTCTCCCATGAGCACTTCATGCCTGCTTGATTAAAGGTCTTCAAGCCTTGTGTGCATCACTTCATCTGACTACTTGTAGGCTTCTGTGGTTCCTTCACTTCATTCCCTTCTCCTGGGGGTTGGTAGCTGCAATATATCTCACACCAGTCATAATATACAAATCCAAGAAAGAAAAGAAAAGAATTATTTACTGCCAGTAAAGAAAAGTGCACACCTGCTATTCTACAGTTGCATTTTGTACCCTGCATTCAGTAAAGTAGTGATCTTTTAAGAGGGCACACATGCTTTTTAAAGTTAGTAAATATATTGCTTAGCAAACCTAGTACTGGTTGGCCTAGTAGTAACTATGAAACAACTCATAAGATTTTACATAAATAGGCTATAAATATTCTTTTAATGTGTATTCCTTTTTTAAACAGATGTCAATTAAAGACATTTTCAAAAGGGCAAATTTTCTCTCAGAGTCGAGAATTAATGTTACAAGTTTGTCACATGAGTGCTTATTCTGTGATGAACATTGTTAAAGAAGGCAAACATTTTACCAAATTAGAAGTTTTCATAGTTACATCTCCAGCGAAACATTAGGCAGCTAAAAAACGAGCTACCAACTTAGACAATTTTCAAAAGTGTGTTTCACATAGAACAATTCATGATTTATATGACAAGGGTGAATATCCAACTGCCGAAAGGCTGACCATTTAATGAGGGGGGGAAATAGAATATACGGATTCTCTATCTTCTATGCACAGTATTCTGAAATCTCTTGGGTTTAAATATAGGAGAACCAATAATGGTGGCAAATTTCTGCTTGAAAGAAGCGATATTGTTGCTGCAAGACTAAAATTTCTGTGCACAATGCATAACATTAGTACATGAGATTCATGGTGTAAAAATGCTTCATAAATACACTTCATATCTTCCGCATTTATTAGGTATTTTAATGAAACAAAAATTGGTTTAAAGTCCATTACAGGCAGTATGTAAATATGGCATCATTAAAATGGAACCTATATTCACAAATTGCTAAATTATCACTAATTTGTTTCACTGTAGCAAACACCTTATTTCGTAGAATGCATCTAATTTGAATAATTTTGTTTTGTGTGCATATGAACGATAGCTACGTAAGCGAACTGTTCTCCAGTTCAAGGTTTTAAGGTTCAAATTGTGCAACAATCATTGTGTATGTTTTCATACACATTCCGAAATATTAAGCAAACTTCTCTGTCAGTATTCTAAAACTGTACATCTCAGCATCTGTATGATACTTGCTAGGTTGGGACAAAGATAGATTATTCTTCCATCTCTGTTGCAACCTTGCCTTGGAACTGGCAACACCAAGACAGTAGTATAACCATATTGGCTCAAGCTTGTTCATTCTTATGTTGTAGCTACTCTGGTTAGTGGCTAATAGTGGCTGGAAACTTTTATCATGCTGTAGTTCTTTAATTTTAATTTTTGTCACTTTGTGAAAATAACCGGTATGGTTTATGTGATACCAAAATTCAGGACACCATCCTTGTGTTGTAATATGCTGAGATAAGCATAGAAAAATGAAACAGATGTTCATGTCTTTCAAAACACATCGGCTCTCTCAGCTACCGCGTTAACGACCTGGAGGGAAAGGCCAACATTTGAGGCGGTGCGAGGGATGAGTTCAAAGAGACGGGCAGTGCACTGCGGAGATAAAATCTCGCCGAAACGGAGGGGGAAGGAGATGGATTTCTGGAGAGTTTTTCTTTCTTCTAGCGCCATCTTGATTGTTTGAGAATATTCCGGAGAGTGATTGGGCTATAAATAGGGGAGCCGCAGCTCTAAATATCTACCTCAAATCTAGCCATCACCCTAATACAAATAAACCCATCCTAAAATGTCCGAAAAAAAAGAAAATCCTACATGCGGTTAAACCCAATCCTGGGTGGGCACGCAGCAATGATCTTCGGGCTAATACAGCCTGCCAGTACCGTGCCGTGCCGTCGGTAATTAGACGCTTGTGCGTGAACAGCTGTGTGAGCTGTGTTTGTGGTCGATGACCTTGCAAGTTGTATTGTGTATTTGACGTAATTCTGCTACTGTCAGGTTGACCTAAGTGTGTTTCTACGGAAATAAATAGCAATTTTGACTGTTTGTAACCTGGACTTTTAATTTCACGAACCCACAAAGTCAGAATTTCTGTCAGAAGTGGGACATTACGACGATGGAGGCTGCATTGTCACAGATTCTAGAGAAGTTGGACACCGCAAATAACAATTTGGCCGCGAAGATGACCGAATTAACAGCGAAGACAGTAAAGGCTAACGACAACCTCACTGTACAGATGAATGTAATGAAGACGGCTAACTACATCCTCAACGCCCAGATGAAAGAAATGAAGATGGCTAACGATACCCTCGCTGCGACGTTAACCATGGAAATGAGAGCAGCGAACGACAGTCTGACCACGGAAATGAAGGCCGAACTATCTGAAATGAAGGTTGCAAACGAGGTCCTCGCCGACGAATTTGAACAAGTGGTCGGCGTGAGGGATAACTTCACGAGCTGGGCAAGCGGATGAGTCAAGTGAACGAGCGCGTCGAAGACCTGGCAAACCGCGTTAACGACCTGGAGGGAAAGGCTGAAAGCAACACAAAGTCCATTAAGGACATGGTGGAGGACATCGTCGCCAGAAGGATGAAAGATTTAAAGGCCGACGCGCCGCGACACAACATCTGCGCACGTCAAACCGCCGAAGTACCACAGCACGTCTACGTTCAAAGTCTTCCGCGGCCAATTCGACGCAGTGGCCGAGCACAACAAGTGGTCACCAGAGAAGGAGGCCGTAAGCTAATAGCCAGCCTCCAGGAACGGGCCGCAGAGGTATTGGACGCGTTCCAGACAGCCGCGGCGCCCAAAGACATATTGGAGGCCCTGGAAAACCTCTTCGGGAATCACCGCTTGGATGCAGTCTACCGCAGGCAACAGAAGTCAAGGACGCAGCAGCCAGGGGAGATGCTGCAGGAGTTCGCCCTGGCAATTGAACAGCTGGCCAGCAAAGCTTTGATCGACCTCCCACCGGAATTCGTATCTTGGGATTTTGGAGTGCCGTTAGAGCTGCACAGTGACCAGGGCACCAATTTTGAGTCTAACCTGATGAAGGAGTCACTGGAAAGTCTTGGAGTGAATAAGACCCGCACAATACCTCTTCCCCGCAGTCGGACGGCAAGGTCGAGAGGTATATCAAGATCCTAGAAAAACATCTCGACAACCTGAGAAAGATGCTACAGAGACTGCAGGCGACCAACTTGAAGCTGAACGCGAAGAAGTACCAGCTCTTCCGTAAGAAAGCCAACTACTTGGGCCACATAGCCTCACCAATCGGAGTGGCCACAGACCCGAAGACACAGTCCGTGAGAGATTGGGCTTGGTTAAAAGGCAAGGGACAATTGCGCAGTTTCCTGGGGTTTTGCAGTTATTACCGCCGTTGCATAAAGGGGTTTTCCAAAATCGTCAAGCCGCTCACCCACCTGACGGAAGAACACTGGCATTATGCGAGGACGGAGGACGCCGTAGGCGCTTTCCGGCACCTGAAGAAGACACTTTGCAGTGCTCCTATTTTGGGATTCCCTCAACCAGGCGGCGCCTTCACTGTGAACTCCGACGCCAGCAACCAGTGCATTGGAGGCGTCTTATCCCAAGTCCAGGACGGCCATGAGTGGGTGACAGCTTACTACAGCAAGAAGCTGTCCAAGGCAGAGAAGAAGTACTGCGTTACCTGGTGAGATCTGCTGGCGGTAGTGATGACCTTGGAGCACTTCCACAAGTACCTGTACGGTCAGCCAAACTACCTGAGGACTGACCACTCCGCCCTCACCTTGCTATTGAGCTTTAGGAATCTGGAAGACCAAACAGCCCGTTGGGTCCAGATGCTGCAGGAGTATGACTTTACCTCTGAACATCGTAGAGGGAAGAGCAATGGGAACGCAGAAGCCATTTCCCGAAGACCCTGCCCGGGAGAGTGCGCCCAATGCACAAGAGTGGAACTTAAGGAGCGTGCCGCAACTGTCAGAGTGGTCACGGCAGTGCCTGCGGTCGGCTGGGATAGCGCATGACTGAGGAGGGAGCATTTTTTATTTTTAATGCCAGAGGTGCTACTCCCATTAG
Organism: Mantis religiosa; assembly: GCA_030765055.1. Lineage (NCBI taxonomy): Eukaryota > Metazoa > Arthropoda > Insecta > Mantodea > Mantidae > Mantis > Mantis religiosa. Next base: position 227,285,694 of record CM060948.1, read on the forward strand.
TCCTGGACCCGTAGAACCAAGGAGCCGGGCCTCCTGCGACCAGGGAGTACCGAGTTGTCCCAAAAGGGCGCCCGGCGCCTCCGTGAGCCTTTCCATAGGGCAAGACCTAGAGACTAACAAGCCCCCCTCTGGCCCTGTGGACTCAAGACGGGATGGAAGTGGATACGCCACTTACGCGCGCCAACACCAAAATGGGAAGGCTACTGATGTGACCTCGGTGGGGCCGCCTGGTGATCTAGCACATCTTCTACTAGCTATGCTGGCTAGTACTCAGGAATATTAATGGTTTCTCACTGAGAAGGGAGCAGCTGGCGGACGCTGACTTGGGGCCACTGTTGAGGGAATTTGAGACAGGGACCAGACCGACCTGGGAGGACATCGCACCCAAAAGCTGCGTACAAGTCGTACTTGGCCCAATGGGAATCGTTGAAGACCAAAGAGGGTGTGCTGTTCCGGGTTTGGGAATCACCCGATGGGAAGACGCAGAGAGAGCAGTTGGTACCTCCCCGGAGTAAGGTCCCGGAAGTCTTGGAGGAAGTGCACGCCAGTACTTCAGGAGGACACCTAGGAGCAAACCGAACGATCGACAAACTCCGGCAGCGGTACTACTTGCTCAGACTCCAAATAGATTCTGAGAGATGGTGCCGTCAGTGTCATGTGTGCCTGGTGAGTCGCGGCCCCCAGACTAGGAGCCGGGGTCGCATACAGCAGTACAACGTCAGAGCGCCCCTCGAACACATCGCTGTCAACATAGCTGGACCATTCCCAGTGTCCGACCGAGGTAAAAAGTACCTGATAGTGGCCGTGGACTATTTCAGCAAGTGGTGGGAGGTGCACGCCATCCCGAATCAGGAGGCGCAGACGATCACAGACTGCCTCGTGCAGCAACTGTTCTGCCGTTTTGGGGTGCTGTTAGAGCTGCACAGTGACCAGGGCACCAATTTTGAGCCTAACCTGATGAAAGAGCTACTGGAAAGACTTGGAGTTTATAAGACCCGCACAACAACTCCTCACCCGCAGTCGGACGGAATGGTCGAGAGGTACATCAAGATCTTAGAAGAACATCTGAGGAAGGTTCTGGCCAGCCATCAGCGAGATTGGCACGTCAAGGTGAGACTGTTCCTGCTGGCTTACCGCTCGTCAACACACGAGACCACTGGGATGACGCCAGCCAGCTTAACGTTCGGCCGAGAGTTACGCCTCCCATGTGATCTGGCTTTTGGGAGCCCCCCTGAAGCGAAACAGCCAGCAACCGAGTATGTGAAGAACTTGGTGGACCGTCTCCGCGACATACACGAGATCGCTCGTCAGAACATCCAGATGGCGAGTGACCACATAAAGACCCGATGCGACAAGAAAGCCAACAGCCAAGGGGTTCCAGCAAGGTGACTTGGTCCTGGTTGTACCACCCTAATCGGACCAAGGGGCGCTGCCGGAAACTTCAGGAACCATGGCAAGGACTGCACCGGGTGGTAAAGAGGATTAACAACGTGGTCTACCGCATCCAGAAGGTGCCCCGAAGAAAAACGTAGGTGGTTCACCTGGATCGTCTGGCGCGATACGATGGTGCTGCTCGGGACGACCAGCCTTGATGACGGAGCGGTGTCGCGAACGCATTGTTGAGGCGAGGCGGCGCGAGGGACGAGTTCAAAGAGACGGGCAGTGCAGTGCGGATATAAAAGCTCGCCGAAACGGTGGGTGGAAGCAGACGGTTTTCTAGAGAGTTCGTCTTTCTTCTAGCGCCATCCTGATTGTCTGGGAACATTCCGGATAGTGAGTGAGCTATAAAAACCGCCGCCCGCCACTGGGGGTCAGTCGGTAATTGGACGCGTGTGCGTGAACAGCTGTGTGAGTTGTGTTTGTGGTCGATGACCTTGCAAATTGAATTTTGTATGTGACGTAATCTGCTACTGTCATGTTGACCGAAGTATGTTTCTACGGAAATAATGAACAATTTTTAATATTTCTAACCTGGACTTTTAATTTCACGAACCCACAAAGTCATAATATATAGAATGTAATTTTTCAACTTAATGCGAATCGGTAGCTTTCAACTAGTATCATTTATTTAAACGCAGTTTTCCATTATTCACATCTTAAATGTTACAGTAGAAATTAATGCATTCTCATGAATTAAAGGAAACGAGACACCTCACACCTAAACCCAGTGTGGATATTTGTGCTTATCATTCTCTAGAAATACTGGATAATAAGGTGAAAGAACACCAAGAGTCAATAGGCAGGCCAGTCGACATCTGGGCCCAATTTTGATGAGCCTGTCTCATCGGAGGGCTGCTCAGAAAAGGCTTCTCTGGTGGAACTGGCGATAACTAAATCCGCCTGAAGCGACACAGAGAATTCTGCAATCTGTTTATCCTTTTGAACTAATATATTTGTTTTGAAAAAAAAAGCTACTGACACATTCATATCCAGAATATTTTAAAGAACGCTACATAAATTTTGGGTTTTGCTATCAATAAATAATGTAACAAACGTAAAGACAAATTTTAGAAGGTTACCAAGTGCTGAGGCTTTAACGTGTGATATTTCGCATGTATGCTCGGCAATAATAATTGAAAACTACAATATATGCCTTTAACACGCTGGTTTCTAGAAAATGTATGTAATGTAGCGCTAGCTATGATTTGCTTTCCTAATATGTGGAAAACTATCTTACCTATACATTAACATTAACTATCGTAAATTGTAAATGAAATGGCGACAAAATGTTATAATAATAAGTTAAGAAAATCCGAGCGAGGCAGGGCCGCAGCAATGGGTGTAACTCGCATTCGGGAGGGCATAGTTCATGGCTGACCTTCGCGACTCATGGTTTTTAGGTGGCTTCCCTAGTCGCTAGGGGAATGCTGGGTACTATGAGTACATCTTCCGAGTTTTCTGCCCATCCATTCTACCTCGCTTTTCATTTCACTTCATTTTACCATCTACTTACTTGGAACGGTTGTACATGTAGCGGGAGTCTAGGCGTTGAATGGCAGCGAAAACTGAATGCTCTCGTAATCGTTTTTCTTTCGGATCGGAGATATCTCTGAGTCCCGAGCCTGCAGTGGGATGCGTAAGCATGCTTGGCTGCGGAAGGGGGGGGGCTGGAGCAGGATGTGCGAACCACTACCGATGCCTATATCTGAAAACTGTAGTGATCTTGCCCTCTGCTGTCATTTCTTCTTGGTCCAGGCACCCTCTATCTTCTCTTACTTCACCCCTACCTGCCGCGAAGCGCCCGCTTTTGGATAGGTGCAAAATATCATCTTTAGGTTGAGGCGCGAAGTCCCCTTCCGAACACTGACAAACCCCGTATCCTGTAAAAAAGGAATGGCTTGCATTATAGGTAAATCGGTTCATTTTTCAACTGATATTTTATAAGACTCTAGTTAATTTGAAGATATATGTTGCAGGTGATGCACTGAGAATTGGTACATTCTTACCGGTTTTTTATAAAATTTGCACTCGTCTTCCCTCCTCTTTCCTTTCTCACAGCCACAACTTTCATTTACCACATAACCCTCCGGACATTCAACTTTCACCATTTTCACGCTACTATACATCATTCCTGGACACCTCTTACCCCTCTGACATCTGTTTATCGGCTTTAAACCGCTTTAAACGTTCTTCAACATCCCCAAATTAACAAAATCAGAACCAAAACTTACACTGACTTCCCTTTCGCTACACGCAAGTGCAATTAGGCACCAATTCGTATTGTTTTTCACATCTTCTCACATTTTCCAAATGACCCGTTTTGTCATTCAACTCGAAACCACACCTCCCAAAACTAACGCAATTATTCTCTGCCCTTACTAACCCTATCGCCAGCAACGCTATCGTTATCGCAATCATTCTTGCAATTCTTTTTTATTTTCACCCATATTCCTCCTTTTTTATACCTTTTCCTCAACTTTCTCTCCAATTCAGCCCTCATTTTTCATCCAAACACAACACGCTTTATTTCCTCCAATCAGCGTCATTTTTCAATCTTAACCACAAATCCCATCTAGTCTTCCTTTCTCCAATCAAATCCCGACACGTCACTTCAGCATACCATGGTTACCCTCTCCTTAAAGATCCTTTCCGTCTTTCCTTCCCCAACTCCCAACAACAACACATCGCTGCTTCTTTCTCCAAGTCACGTGCTTTTTTAAAAACTCCTTAGCTTCTCCAATGAACCGTCACGATTCAGCTCTTGGTTCTTAATTTTTCAAAATTCCCGCCACCGCCCTCAATCCGCCTTAATCCACGGATTTACGTGGATTAACGCGACACTAGCGTCACCCAGCGGCAGGATTAACGTTAATCCAGTTTCTTACTTTACTACTTTACCTTTACTACTGTCATTATGCAAATTTTATACATGTATAAACTGAAGTCTCGAATGCCAATGTACTCTAACAACCCTCATGTAAGAAAGTTGTGCTTTATGTCCTTTGTATTTATGCAGTAATCAAATTAGCAGGATATGCTAAACAATTAGAATATTTGCATGACTTTCCTCACTCATGTACAGGCTATTCATACAAACTTTTATTCCTCTATTTGCTTCTTATTAATCGACAAACCCTTTCAGAAATTAATGAAATTCTTCTTCTTGCAAGTGTAAGGGATAATGAGTTTATAGTAGACTTTAACCGAGTGTCAAATCTTTCAATACGGTCACCGGGTGGTGCCTTTAAAATTTCGTTCCCTTTGCATTGCTCAGAAACGTATTTAGAAGCGTATTACTGGAACATTCTTAAAAAAAAGAGGAACGCCCTTCATGGTTCTCTCCACAAAAGGTTTTTATGTATTTGGCAACATATTAACCCAGGAAGTTTTCGTCTGTCCCTTCCTCATTTCCAGTTATGTAAAATCTCCCAGAATGAAGACGACTTCTGGGGAAATTGCTAGAAGGTTCAAAGATAAATATTGAATTTATGACAATTTCTAACATATTTGCATTTTAGTCAATAGTGCTCCAACTATTTATGGAAGAATAAAATATGTCAAAAATATTCCTTATAAGGAGTAATCTGTGGTGGGGATATTTTATTGAAAATCTTCGTGCCGCATCCTTCAAAAGTACTCTAAATACTTAAATACCAAGTTTGGTACCTAACTGGCTTTTCCTTTCAGGTTTTCTTTTTTATATTTGTCTGCACCTTCTGCGTAATTTATGAATGAAATGGTTGAAACGATACACAAAGAAGAAGGGCCCGATATTCATTTCAGAATAAGGGAAAACCTCGGAAAGGACATCTTATTCAGATAACCCGCCCAGACCGATATTCAAACTCAGTTCCTCTTTAATATGAGACAGACATGATGCCCTCCCCCCTTCGCACACACACAAACACACACACATAGCAGAACACACATATTTAGAAGTCAATTTCCGGGGGGGGGGGGTTCAAAAAATTTACGTAGAATTATTTGCTTCTAATAAATAATAATTTTTGTATTTTTTATTAACATGATAAAAACACATGTAATATATTATATTCACATGGCTTTCTCCACCCAAGCTTCTACAAATTATGCTTGGAAAAACGTTTTCGTCTTGTTTCTTTGGATAAAATATGTAGAAAGCCCTTGCACATTACACATGTTTTGTTCTTATAGCTCGGGTAAAGTGATATAAGCGGTAATCAGATATTTGAAAAGCGAACCACTGATTGTTGCATTTGAGGTATTAGTTCTCCTTGAATGAAAAAGGGAATAGGAACTTAGAAGTTAATATCTGGGAATTCTAATTAAGAGGTTATAATACATCTGAATTGGTTAACTTTGCAATACATTATTTGTGTACTTTAACGAGTTCTACAGCTGTTGTGCAGTGACTTTTCATTTATCTCTTAATTAACTCCGTGTTTGCCTGACAGTGAGCAGAGACGTTAAGATGAGAAGCTTGGATAAACTTTTTCGATTTATTTTAAAACATGTTTTATTTCATCTATTTATTAAAAGTTTGAAATGATAAATTCATTTGGGTGGTCCGGACCCCCTGGACACCCCGTAAATACGTCCCTGATGGTACAGAGAGTAAAAGCGAATATCTTTGATTTGAGAACCATTCATAGTGGAAAATTGAAACTTATAAAAAGGAATAACTAAGAAAGAGTTCACTACAATAGAAAAAAAAATATTTGATGCAAATTGTGTATATTAATGAAGTTATTTTTTTAATTTATGTCCTCCAACGTTAAGTAATAGCGGACGACGAATGCAATGGTTGAAATGATGCTCAAATGAGTCCAGGGTCCATAGGGCTTAGAGTTACCTGGTATTTGTCTCATAAGATAAGGAAAAACCTCGGAAAAACCTTATCGAGGTAACTCATCCTGCCCGAGATTCGAACTCGGTACCTCTTGAACGTGAGAGCAGCTTAGGTATTTTTAAGTGTAGAAAAACAGCATGTGATACACTAACCCTGGGATTAGAATGTGGGACTCCTCTGATGGAATAAACCGTCAGCCCTACCCACTAAAAACTTCCACCGGTGAATATTCAGGAGAATTCCCTTCCTCCCGTCGTCCCTTCCACCCTTCCTTCCCTCCTTGCTTCCTACCTCTCTCTCCCTCTCTCTCTCTGCCTCCCTTCCTTCCCTCCTTCCTTCCTCCCTCCCGTACTCTCTTACTCACTTCCCTCCCTCCAACCCACCTCCGATCACCTACCTTTCTGCCAATTTAAGTTTAATACAGGACAATAGAACTGGTGGAGAGAATGTTAACGTATAATTAAATGTTTCAAATAGCTTGAATTAATGTTCTTGTTTTCCATTAACGTTTGTCCTTTTGCTGTGTTTTTTTGTTTCAGCTGTATTTTTACCTTTGTTGTTTTCACCTATTTTAATTTTTAAACATGAGTAGTTTACTTGAATCATCTTTGTTTCCCAGTAGCAGATTTTAATGCGATTTTAATTTGACATTAACGAGGGCAGGAGAGCTGCACGTTTGCCAAGAGAAAGAAAGAGACAAAGAGAGGCTCTGGAATTTTCTGTCTTTCTCTTGCCGCCGCGATTGTTATCGAAAGGTCTGCGGCTTTCTAGAAACAATGACTGGGGGTATAAAAATCCGCAAGGGTTTAGAGCGGCAGTTGTGCGTTGTGCAGAGAAGCCGTTGTAGCTGTGTGATGGTTATGGCGTTTGAAGTGTACCGCAGTGATTTCTTTCACTTGTTTACGGGCGGCGGAGCACCGAGTCGACTTTGAAGACAGCTGATTGTCATTTTCACAACTTTTTACTGCAATAAAGGGTGTTCTAAATATCTACAAACCAGAGTTTTTATTCTACGTAACCCTCACAGTTACAATATCTTGTTTGATATAATCAAGCAAGTGTCTTCAGTGAATATAAATCCCTCGTTGTGAATTTTGTCGCTCAATTACAAATCTGGACTTGGTGTTCTGGTACAAATATACGATAAAAATATATTTGGACTGTCATCTTTGTAATTGGCCCACAAATCAATCAGATTCTGCGGGAAACATGAGATAATTATCGGAAACAAAGTTCGTGTTTGACGAGCATTTGACAAAATCACGGCATCTCTGAGGGAGTAATCCCAATGAGTATGACTAGCAAACGTTGACAGGCTTTTCTGTATGTGCAACACAATTCACCATTAACTGTTCGTGAATGCTGGAATGATGTTGGGCCACGAACTTTATATAATAACACGCTGAAAAATAGGAACACTCGCCATTGTTTGGATACGACTTAATGCATCGGTGGAATATACATATATATATATATATATATATATATATATATATATATATATATATATATATATATATATATATATATAATGGATATATGGATAACCGGGGACTGGATATCCTTGTTTTCGCCTTGAAATTTCTTTGACGATTGATTCCAAGTCTGACATATTAGTATTTTGGGACATAACAGTGTTCGAACAAAATCATCATTCTGGCGCATTTAAAAAAATCATTAATGGTGCATATAGTACTCGATCAACTCCTAATACGTTCTCCGCCGCGAAATATGCCCTTTGCCCAATTTGCTGGTGCACGGCCAAGTTGAATGTCTTTTGAATGGCGAATAAAAAAATGCACCAAATTGCTTCGTTATTGCTAACATATTGTCCTATTTTATAGTGAGTGACTTCATCTTTGGAATTTCCGCACAAACTCCAATCACAGACATGTCACTTACCTTTGGTCACATACTTGCCGATACATTTAATAGGTTTCACGAAATTGCAAAATTCGCGTACATGTGCGTTTTGTATGTCTTCGGGAGCAATTATAAATACGGAACAATCCGATGATTATCAACTTCAATGTGCTGTTGATCTACTGTGGCAATGTTTGGTCTACTATTTTCCGCAGTCGATCAACGATGATACAGTGGATAACCGTGTTTACCCTTATTTCTGCTACTAATGGTCGTGGACAACGCTTCGAACATCTTCCCTTAACCAATTGTTATTTAATGTTCCACAGGAGCCATGAATCGCATTCTTAGTAACAGCTCCATGCAAGCTTGGATCTTCTTCTTTATGGGGAATTTCCGCTGATATCACATTATGGATTTCATTCAGTCACATCTTCTCAATCAACCAAAGGAGAACATGGAATGTGGCAATAAGCGGTTCTGACACTCCACTGAATATATCCAATTCGCCAAATATGAGATGCTTCACAATAAAATTTATCAGCATTTCAATTTCTGTCTGAAGGCTCTTGCGATGGTGTTTTGGCGATCGATTAGTAATCGGCCAAGAAATAGCTCTTGTCGAATTCGTTTCCATAGTATTAGTGGACTACTTTGTACCTTATTTGAGCTGAATATACGATCTAAATAAGACACTACAGTTGGTTAATTATATACTTCTGAACAAAAGTTTGAAGCTGGGAATGGTAATATAAATTTTAACGATAACGAAGCAAACGTAAACCTGAACAAAATGTTCTTCGATTTATAGAACTCCCAGAAATCTAAAGACCTGCGAGGGCGTATGAGCAGCATGAAGAAAGCGAATGGATTTTATCGAAGACCTTTCGGTAAGTAGGATGTAAGTATATTATGAAAGAACCTGAATTGTTTCAATAAAACCAAAAATATATGTTGCACTCACACAGCTCTCCATTCTTGCAAAACTATTCATACAAACACTTGTTCCTCTATCTACTTCAAGTTAATCAAGATACACATTTTATTGTTACTTTTCTTGTAGGTATTTACAACGAAATATGGGAATACAGTAGACTTTAAATGACATGAATAACGACTTCCTGTTTGAGAAAGGCTTAAATATTGGAAATTTCAAACAAATAACATACAATACTGTAAACTTGCTCACGCTACAAATATATAATATATTCTGTATTTTAACAAGATACACACTTTTGTAAATTAATATTTTGTTTAACTTACAGTTTACCAATTATTTAAGTCATTCAGAATGAAGGGAATTTCTAAGGAAAATCCCAGAATATTCAAAATATATTTTAATCAAAATCTTTAAGAATCATGTCTGGTAAAATCAAATTGTTCTTTTTTTTTAAATTATTTAAATAAAATACAGTGTGTGTGTTAAGGAGGGAGGGAATTAATTGAAGATCTGTGTTGCGTCCTTGGAAGATTCTGAGCTTAAATACCTAATTTGTTATTTAACTGTTTACGTTTTGAGTCACACTATGCACTCACTCACACACGCACTTACTCACTCACTCTCTCTCTCTCTCTCTCTTTCTCTCTCTCTCTCTCCCACACTTTTTTCTAGAAATGCATTATTAAGATTTAGGAAGACACATGAATTTCCTGTGAAATCTTGGAATTATTTGAAATACAATACTTCCCCTACTTAAAAGACAAGAATCGAATAAAAGTGTGGATATTGTCTGTCAGTCTTCCTCTTATACCATACTGTCAAATTCCAAATCGTAGATTCATTAGAGTTTGCTGAATTTATCTGAACCTTATTTTTTAAATTGTTAACTTAATTTTATTAGTCAGTGTTTAACACTAGTTGTTCACAAGGTTCTATAACTGCTACGTGATAATTGTAGAATTTTCTTAACTATGAGATTGCGATTAGTTGTAAAGAAAAAATCCATTCATTTAAAAATAGTGAGTTATAATAACGCTAGTGAAATTACTCTTTATTTATTTCCTATTATTTATTTACTCTAAAGTAATAATCTATGTCAATATGGTTTTTAAAAGACTGATAAAGCAAGTGGGATGGAGACATCTTACAATAAATGTAACATGTTAATTTACTGCAAGTAACAAACAGCAAGTCGCAGTAACAACATCCTAAATAACATTTCATTTGCTAAAGCCAAGAAAATTAAATAGTGATAACTTAAAAGACAGCTAAAGTTGCAGTGGTTTGCTTAGTTTATGTTCTAAGAAAACATTTGATTCTAGTTACTGTTTCTGTAAACTATTATCAACACGGTATTACCATGAGTTCTGGTGCAGTAACATCTGAACTGTGGAAATACTTAAAAAAAAGTCTAAATGATATTGTGAGGTGTAAACTGTGCAAGAAAGTACGAAGGATTTTAGTAATACAGCAAAATAAAAATCGCACTTACGAAGAAAGCACCCGGCTCTGTTGTTTTCGCCCTATTGCAGACGAAGAAAATCAAGATATCCGGAAACAGTACCCAGCAAACAGTTTCAGAAACACGACCTTCAAGTTAAACAGGGATAACATCTGAAGGAGAAATCGTCCACCAGCAAATCTCCGTTTTCAAAGGCAATCACGATTAGCTGGTGTCGCAGACAACTCTCTGAGACCGAAAAGACAGAAATTAAAACTGTATCATTAAAATTATAGCAGTAGACTATCAGCCACATTCAGATGTGGAAAATTTAGGTTTCCTGGAGTACAGCAAGAAGTTAAACTCAACGTATAATGTGCCCAATCGGAAAACATTATCCACAAATTTGTTGCCAGAACTAGGTATACCACAGTGTTAAGTTAAAAGAGATAGACGTGCTGAACGAAGTAAATAGTGTGGCAATTACGACAGACGTGGACCTCAGACAGCCACGTGTCATAAATTACTCTCACCTGTCATTTTATTTATGAAGACCAAGTAATTCACCTGTTCAGGCAACTAGAGAGCTCCGCCATTCCGATACAGGATCAAACATTTCTACATCTCTAAGTGCAATATTTGAAAAAAATTGATGTCTCAAATAAAAGTTTTGCAGTAGTGTTAGACAAGCAGCCAATATGAAAAATATTATAGGTAAATGAAATTTGCGGAAATTTCATCATCCTTATGTAGTGCATACACTGAATTTGAGTGTCACTGAAGCTATTAGGAAAATCGAGAAGTCGGGAACTGTGCTTACAAAATACAGGAATTTAGTGTGCCACATCAAACACAGTGGCGTTGCAAATGCCAAACTCCATGAATTCAAAACACAGATGGGACTGCCTGTGCTTAACATAAAACAGGACTTGGCTGCAAGGTAGAATTCTAGCCTCATAAAGCCAGCTTCCGTGGCGTAGATGGTAGCGTGTCTGCCTCCACTTCAAGAGGTCTCCAGTTCGAATTTCGGCCAGGGTGTGTTATCTAAATAACGTTATTTCTGGGATTTTCCCTTATCCTGAAATATGAATGTTGGGTAACTAACTTTAAGCTCTGCGGACCCTGGGCTCATTCTGGCAGTATTTGGCCCATTGTATTCATCATCCGATATGACTGAACGTTGGACGACGTTAAGAAAATAACAAATAAAGCAGGCAATTCCAATTTTCTATCTACTATGTAGTTGAATTGTAAGCGGTGTCGATGTTGCTACAATATTATATGGCGTTTGGTTTCTGGTATGTTTATAATTATATTATTTTACACGTAATTATACCTAGAGGTTCACTGATTGAAAGTATGACCGTAATTATTTCGTTTAATGCGGTAATATAATGTATTATTGATGCTATATCGCGTAATATTTATTTTCCTAGAAAACAGAAGTTAATTCTGAAACAGGATGTAAAATAGAGCGGGAGGTATTTATTTTATATACATGAACATAATATTTTAATTGCTAAATCATGCAATAACGGAAGGTACATCGTGCGATCGGTGAACTACAACGAATCAACCGCAATTATATAAATTCAAAACCAAATTCATACATATCTTTGACATAGTAAAACAGTGGTCAATAATGACTAATGACTAATTTGTTTCAGTTTAGCACATTTAACACCTGTTATCTAACACACTATTAATTTTAAACCTGTTCTTGTTATTGCCTTAAAAAAATATGTTTAACATTTCTTAGTTCAAATAAGCTGTCCTTATAGTTTGGTTAGCTTTAAGAACAAAAATTTCAAAAGGTTCATCAAGCTAAACGCGGCGATTGCAATAAAGAGAGTATAATAAACATATTCAATATTAGGTATAATAATATACCACATTATGCTCATATTCCAGTCTTAACGCTTGAGATAACTTTGAAACAAGCTGCTGCGCTGTATTTCTAAACCTTTCACTTGGCAGCTAGCAAGTATGACAACAAATAGTCACTAAAGAATGTGGACAGAAATATTTTAAAGAGTTAAGGTGCATCAGATACAAGTGACGATATGATCGTGACTTGCATACTTGTTTATTCTCCGTGCATCATTTGAATGTTTCATTCGAGAACGTACTTAAGTGACCGTATCTAGTATCGGACAACGTGCATTCGAATGAAAGTAAATCATTTAGCGGCAAGTGATGGTAATATTCATTAACCCTATTCATGATTCTATTCTTGGAAGTACGCATTCCAATTTATTACATTCAGTGCTTGAGTACATGCAGTTCTGCCTATCACTAATTAACATGTTTACCACTGAAGCAAGCCAATGATTATATTATTTTTACACAGCGCTCGACTTATCAGTATTGGCTTATCTTCTTCCGCTCCAATGCCTCGACAAGCCATGAGATATTCTAAATATTAACTCAACATGACTCGACCTTCTCATAGATAAGGCACAGTAAGAAATCATAGCCTACTAGCCCCAAAATAGCTTGCGAAGTTGCTCCGACACAATTGTTATATTATGTGTGCTTACCACTACAGTTGTGGTATATTATTATTTATATTATTATTATTATTATTATTATTATTATTATTATTATTATTATTATTATTATTATTATTATTATTATTATTATTATTATTATTATTATTATTATTATTATTATTATTATTATTATTATTATTATTATTATTATTATTATTATTATTATTATTATTATTATTATTATTATTATTATTATTATTATTATTATTATTATTATTATTATTATTATTATTATTATTATTATTATTATTATTATTATTATTATTATTATTATTATTATTATTATTATTATTATTATTATTATTATTATTATTATTATTATTATTATTATTATTATTATTATTATTATTATTATTATTATTATTATTATTATTATTATTATTATTATTATTATTATTATTATTATTATTATTATTATTATTATTATTATTACTATTATTATTATTATTATTACTATTATTATTATTATTATTATTATTATTATTATTATTATTATTATTATTATTATTATTATTATTATTATTATTATTATTATTATTATTATTATTATTATTATTATTATTATTATTATTATTATTATTATTATTATTATTATTATTTTGTTCTTTCTTAATAGAGATATCCTCTGAAAATTTCTTGCGATGTCACGCATTCTTAAACAAATGCTTTATCGTGCTTTAGTGGGGGAAGGATCCTAGGAGTAAAGCTTTAAATAAATTGAATTTGTATTATAATTGACAATGTGGCTTCATTTTGTATAGATAGCTCAAAATAAAGTTTTGGAAAGAAAATGAGGTCTAGACTGCTTTGAGGAAGATTAAAAATATCTGATGAGTTAAATTCACACGACTTTCTCTGCTCCCTATTCCACAAACTATTGTACAAAAGCGTATTTTGCTGTCGGCTTGTTGTTAATCGAATAATTACATATTTAGACATCTCACTGTAGACATATAAAACACACAGCACGCTAAAGCTATAATAAGTTGCTTACTCTTGTACAAACTATTCTTTAAAATGTTATTACCTTTTTCTTGTAGTTACAATGGGAATAGCACAATACTACTATAGCTTAAGCGGTAATCAGATCTTTTATAGTTTTGAGATGACTGACAATCCATTGTCTTTACATGACCAGGACATGGAATATGAAAAACGATTTCCTATTTGAGAAAAGTATAAGTACTGTAAAATTTAAACCAATAACAAGGAATATCTCAAAAGTACCGAGCGGGATGGCTCAGACGGTTTCGTCTGTGGCCCGCATTCGAGAGGTCCGGGTTCGATTCCCGTGGCCGGCTTACCTGAACCATGGGATTTTTCTGGGTTTTCCCTGGTCACCAGGCGAATGCTGGGTAGGTTATTTACATCCCCCGAATTTCCTGCCCCTCCATTATCATTTCACGTCATCTCTCATCTGAAGGTTTCTTTCAGGGTAGATGTTTTGGCGTGAGTGTTGGCGGTCTCTGGCGAAATATGCTCTGAGTGAACACTTTCTCTCCCGGCAGGATGGACTCCGGTCTCCGAGCCGGCTTAGTGGGTCGATTCAGCAGCACTAGCCTGCCTGGAGTCTTCCTTGATCTAGGGAGGGGGGGCGAGGTGACCTCTGGTGACTTTCATGGCCACGGTAGGTGGAATGACGATTGTTCTGGACCGCCGGAGAGTTTCTATCTAGTAAAATGTAGGGACTCCGCCCTCTGCACTGTCGTGCCTCCTTGTTGTCGGTCACTCTCTGTGCCCCCATTTCGGGCATAGGCACAAAAGACCAGTCTGGTCGAAGTGCCGAATCCCCACTGTACAATTCAATCTCGAAATCTCCATAAAAATTGTATTCGACATAAATTGATATAACGAGACCTACATTTTATGTCCAGTAAAAGTTTGTCTATCTCATACAGCTTTTCAATTGTACAAATATCGTCCAGCACGAAGAGTACTTCATGAAGCTATCCCCCCCAAAAAATGAATCTACACATTTCATTTTTCAAAAAATCCTTAAACATACCAGAGTTTCAAAGTTTCCGAAAATTATTCCATGTAAAACGTAGTTTGGGTCTTGGGAGATTTTCTGGAAATCTTCGTTCGCATCCTTGGATGACCTAAATACCAATACACACAGACCTTTTTCTAAAAGTGTTTTTTTTTTTATTTGTGAGTTTTCGAGACATATACAGAAAGTGAAAATGGATCCCAAAGTGTTGGATACGAAATTCTGTTCTTTACATAACCACAAGCAAAAACGAATGGCGACTTCTCATTTAAAAAAGTACAAGGTATTGAAAATGTAAAACAATAACTAATAAAAAAGTTGACTTAAAATTATTTGAGCTGTGTGATTTAACGGCTATATAGGTGCGTTTCTTCCGTAGTAAGATTTTACCAGTCTCTTAATACAGAAGTCATTCAGAATGAGCAGGTGTTCATTTCCCAGAGAAGTAGAGAAATACCTTTTATTTGTCAAGAAAATGCCTTAAACATCTGATACTTTATTCAAAGTCATTAGTTATTTTTAATAAAATTAAACCGAGTCGTGCGGTGTGCATAGAGCCAAATATGTGGAGATTAACAATGTTTACTATGTGGCCCGTGACTACCTAAAACATTTGTGAGATATCTCATATACCAATTTCTTCTCAAAATACACATTCACCAGTTATTATTCGCCTATTATGTATGGTAAATAGAGGAATAATTGTACAACTATCCGAAAATTCAAAATTTTACCGGAAATACAGGTGTTGAAAATCCCTGAACCGAACCTTTTCTTATTACAAACAGTTATTACTTTCTTTAGTAATAGCAGGTAGAGAATCACTTAAATTTCACCTAAAAATTCGATACCGAGATTTTGCTGAAAATATACCGTTTAAGATTTCCTGAATAAATAAATAATAACTAGAAAAAGGGCGCGCACGCCTGTTTGTGAACATCATACCTTAAAAACGAAAAGTTGGTCTAATACAGTGGCGAAGCGTGCAATGAAGCGCTAGAAGCACCGCTTTCCGAAGAATTTCGGGAAAAAAAGAAGAAAAACGAGAAAATTCATGACAAAACAACATTTTAGTTGCTCTCGATACATTTTCAGATTCGAGTGACCGGTTCCGCGAGCTCATTCAATAGTGAATATTTCTGTATTTACGCATTCGTTATCTTGAAGTTTCCGTAAGCAATCGTCGCTCTTCAATAGTTACGAAGCACTGCCACATTTTGCCACGTGAAGTCTCTATAGCGTGTGAAGCAAAGTTGTTTTATTTTACGTTGCGCTTTTAAATACAACCGTAAGTATCGTTCAATAGCATTAGCAATAGTATTTTACGTAGATTGGTATTAAGTGGTGACAAACAGGAAATTCTTGTGAAGTATTAAATTATTCGCAGAAGTGTGTGAATTGCATACTTTCTCCGCTTCAGGCTAACAATTCTCGTGGTGTGGGCCAGCTCTAGGAAGAATTGGAACACTTGATCGGAGAGGGGAAGTAGGACTGTCAACTGTGTGACTAGTCTTGCAATGCAAGAAGGGACTACGTGTGTCTGTACAATAGAAAGAGTACTGAAGAGTCGCCCTAGTTCTTTGAATCATTATTCTCTCCTATGCTGATGAAAATTTTTATTTGGAGCTTCTTTCGCTTTGAGAGTCACGCATCGCCAATCCTCAAATACCATACTTGGTATTTAAGCTCAACATCTCCCAAGGACGGTCGTAAAGCTTTTTAAAAAAATCCCCTCATATCAGACTACCCTTTCCATGGACAATTGTTTCAAATATGTGATTTTCTCAAAGATGGCTTTAAGATTATAATTAGAATACCTTATGTTCAAAATACTTTCATGACAAATGAAACATATATATTGAATTTTCTGAGAACACTCTTTAAAATCCTTTTCGTTCTGGGAGACTTTTGCATTACTGATAGGTAAGTCGTAAGAGAAAGTGAAAATCGTATTGCACAAAACATGTAGATCTCGTTAAAATACACGACTTGTGTGAAATACATTTTTTGTAGAGTGCACCATTTCTGATATATTTCTTGTTATTTGTTTAAATTTTCTAATATTTACATTTTTCTCAAATGGGAGTTCGTTATTGACTTTTTATGCCCTGGACGTGTAAAAGAATGGATTGTTAAAGCGACCCGCTGTTTAAAGATTCCAACGTCACTTAAGCCTACGGTATTTTCCTCTTCTCATTGTACTTACAAGGAAACATGAAGTAGAACAATTTCTACAAATGTCTACCTCGATCAATATAAAGAAGATAGAAGAGATATGCTTTTAAGAATAGTTCGCACCAGATTGAGTGAAGAAAGTTATGTGAATTCACACATAAGATGTTTATCCCTCAGCCACGCAAAGAAAATGGAATATCAACCCTATCACGTAACTAAGTTGCTGTTCTCTGTCTGAAGACACGCTCATAAAAGATTTTAGCTTTGCTCAAAGCCTACTCTATTCCCATATTCCCCTTGCACACCACAAGAAGGTAAGCGGGGCCTGAAGAGGGAGAGGGGGTTGAACTCTTTATCTGCTCTGCAGTGGATCTGCTTATTAGGAAATGAGTGTATGAGAGTGAATATGAGTTACCCATGCTGCCAGACCTAATGCTCGTTTCAGTAACTGTGGTGTTAGTTATTATGCATGGGTAGGTTACGTGACGACAATGTGTATTTTAGATGAACCTAGCATCCTTATATTATCCGTAAGGCGACCATATACATCATACGCACAGCAAAAGTGATTACGTTCCACATACCTCTGTGTTGGGTGGAGAGTACAAGAACATTAGCAATAATAAAATGTCTGCAAATGTTTATCTCGATTATAGTAAAGGTAGTAGAATAGTAGTAGTAGTAGTAGTAGTAGTAGTAGTAGTAGTAGTAGAGTAGTAGTAGTAGTAATAGTAGTAGTAGTAGTAGTAGTAGTAGAGTAGTAGTAGTAATAGTAGTAGTAGTAGTAGTAGTAGTAGTAGTAGTAGTAGTAGTAGTAGTAGTAGTAGTAGTAGTAGTAGTAGTAGTTTTTTTTAGGCAGGGGAAAAATTTTCAAAAGACGCCAGGCTTGGCGAGTTGGATTCTTACCAACTAAAAAACCCCTGCTAGCCACAAGAGACTTCTTCCTGGGACCACCAATCGGTATTACTTCGGGAAGAAGGGCAATAAAGATGGTCAAACGTACTTGCGTACCAATGGTAGTAGTAGTCGTAGTAGTAGTAGTAGTAGTAGTAGTAGTAGTACTAGTAGTAGTAGTAGTAGTAGTAGTAGTAGTAGTAGTAGTAGTAGTAGTAGTAGTAGTAGTAGTAGTAGTTTTTTAGGAAGGGGAAAAATCTTCAACTTGGCGAGTTGGATTTACACCAACTAAAAAAACTCCTGCAATAGGTCTTGAGACATTAAGGGATCACAGTGTGGAATTACTTCTCAATTCTTCAACCAGGATTAAGCCTCGCGTTCCTCCTTCTCCTTGGCTATAAGAATCCTCTGAATCATCTCTGCAACAGCCATCCAGTTTTGCTTGCTCTGCAGCATGGTGGGCACAATATTATGAGTGTTGAGTTGGAAGCCAAGGAAGGCTTCACAGCACTGGCGTACGGCACCCCTCCTGTCACACTCTAGGATGGTGTGCGCAGGCCACGATATTGGCATGAATCATTTTCCACTAGGGCCATGTTGTGCAGGTAGGTTTTAAACTGGCCATGGCCGGTAAGAAACTGTGTAAGATAATAGCCAATGTCACCATGTGAACGAGTCACCCAAGATTCTATATATGTGGAACCAAAACCTTAGTCCACTGAGCGGTCTTTAGTTCCTGGTTCCATTCCCATTGCCAACGTCGCATGGTTGATGCACGGTCGTGTGAAGACGGCCTCGAGCCATAGGCACGTTCCTGCACCAAAAAATGGATGGGGATGGTACCCGCTAGCACTTGTATCGCCTTCGTAGACACCGTGCGGTAGCCACTAGCAATGCGGAGTGCTACCTTCCACTGTACTCGTTCCAAAATACAGCGGTACTGGAATTTGTCCATCCAGTTGTGCCAAGCCGGTGCATAGCAGAGGATGATGGAGTTGACCACACTGCCGAGGATCTTCCGCTGAGCCGGTTTTGGTTCGCCCACATTTGGCATCAGGTGACTCAGAGCAGTCATTGCTCTATCCATTTTGCTAGCTACATACGCAATGTGTGCACCCATACTCATATTGTGTCCAAACACGTCGCCAAGATATTTTAGACGGTGATGTGGGTGAAGCTCCACGCCACCAATTTCCACTACAACTCCGCGGAGGGTTCGGCGTCCCTCGAGGATCACCATCTCGGTTTTCTATGGTGCTAATTGTAAGCCGCGTTGGAGCATCCAAACGGCGATATGGCCCGCAGACCAGGTAATTTTTTTCCTCCACATCGTCCCGGCTGTCGTCGCTCACAAGAAGTGTCAGGTCGTCAGCATAACCAATAGTGGTCGCTCCGGAGGATAATTTCACAGAAAACACATCAACATAATATAAATCCCACAACGTGGGGCCCAGAATAGAACCCTGGAGCACACCACTGGTCATGTCGAGTCTCCGAGTGTCGCCAATCAGAATGACTCGGTCCTCCAAATAGCTACACAGGAGGTTTACCAGGTAAGGAGAGATGGAACGCCGGCGCAATTTAGCGATGATACCACCCCAGGGCACAGAGTTGAAGGCGTTCTGAACATCAAAGGTAACCAGGACCACGAAACGGGGTAGTAGCAGTAGCAGTAACAGTAAGAATATTTTCACAAGAGTTGCACCAGAGCTTTAATTAGCTTCTTCCCTTTACAAATACATTTCAGCGTATTGAACAACGAACACTGAACATTCGTGAAAATAAAACACTTGCTTTTATATAAAAGTAGACTGAACAGTTTTAGAATGTTCAACTTCACGACAACGAACATTGAACAGTTTTAAGAATGTTCTTCGCTCTTCAGCACCGCTTGTCGAGACGAGCCCTAAACCTCCAACCGCCTCGCTCAGGGCAAGGTACCCAGCCTCGACCTCCCGATAGAGACGGTGGCGCAGTCAAACACTAAACAAAACACAAGCCACTATCACCGCCCAAATAGGGAAGTCAGAAATTACCTGCAATAAGCCTCTGTGCCAACCGGCACAGAGTAATAAAGTCATATAGGTGTATGACTTTACATTTTTCTTCTCTAGGTACTGTCTGCCACTAGATGAAGGCAAGAGGATATTTCCTACCCTTTCCATTGCGTTCACACAGTTTACTGTTTGTCAAAGTGTTGAGGTATATTGTTCTTCACTGACAGAGCCTGCATTCACTAGTTATCTGGTTCCTAGAAGTGCCATAAATTAGTAACCTAAACACAAATAGAGCACTTGGGAGCTGTGTGTCTGATATAAATGGTTAGTTAATCAATTATTATATGTAAACGTAAATTAACCATGCAGCTGCCCGTGTTGTCGATTGACACAAAGGGATTTTGATTACCCCTTCTTTCTCCTTGTCACAATATTCAATCACGTTATATATGGTTTCTCTCAGCTACCGATGAGTGACACGTTGCTGTGCAGAAAACATGATTGTATCTGAACAGAATGTGCATATACTGACTGGCCATGTATGTATGATAGGCTTGCGTAAACAATTTGGTTTGTTTCACCTTCTCTCCGACGCTATGCCAGGCAGTACATACATACAAGTTGACTTTAGAGTTCAGCTATGACCTTGTACTGACTGTCCGCCACAGAAAGGCAAGGCAGAGATATGTGTAACGTAATCACTTTTACTGTCTGTATGACGTTTGTGCTCGTCTTTCGGGTAAGAGAAGGAGGCTAGGTTCATGTAAAATACACAGTGTTGTCACATTACTAACCCATGTATAGTACCTTACACTATAGTTGCTAAAACGAGCATTACATCTGACAGCATGGGTGACTCACATGCACTCTCATACACTCATTTCGTAGTAATCAGATCCACTAACAGAGCAGATAAACAGTTCAAACCCCTCTCCCTCTTCAGGCCCCACTTGCCTTCTTGTGGTGGGCAGACAGTAACTGAGACAAGTAACCGTTGTTTATTTCTCTCGCTCTAAAATTTTACACCCTGCTTCAAAAGTGCTTGATCCTTTTTTTTTCCATGACAAAAAATATTACGACATGGCAAAGCGAGGAGACGTGCCGGAAATTATGCGAACAATAGCTATATTAATGTAAGCTTATCACACAGACACACACACAGACACACACACACACACACACACACACACACACACACACACACACACACGGTGAGTCCAGTGTATATACACCCTGTTCCGACGCAATCATATCTTCTGAACACCAACGTGCCACACATCGGCAGACGATAAGTGCCGCTGTTATTTTAAACATAAATAAGAAAGGACAACTGAGTAGAAGAGAATTCTTCAGGGAGCTTTCTTTTGCGCTTCTACAGGACCATCTTTAACAAAGATAAATGTCAAAAACGTTTCCAAAAAAAAAATGTAACTGAGAGAATTAGCTTTGTGGTGTGAAAAAGTTCTCAAGTGGAATCAACTGCGAGCTCACGAGTATGGTGTGCGGAGTGCAAAAGCAAAATACAGAAAAAACAGATGTAGTTGTAAAAACTGCAAGAAATATATTTACCTCGAACATTCTGTTACAGTGTACCAAAGGTGTATCGACAGAATATCCTAGTAAATATGTGCATCATTTTGAATGCAGTCCTTTTTTACATATTTATATTTTGGGTAAAAGCTTTTGCTCAAAATATAATTTTTATTCTTAAAAGATACATTAAATTAATTGGTAATTATACTACTTCATTTACCAACACTTCACTCCATAATATCACAATACAAATTAAAAGCGATAGACACTGAAAGGATCTGAGACTAGCTGCGTCTAATGACGTCGGGATAGGGTGCGTCTACCGCATTGTTAAGATTATTTGGTACAAGTATGAATAGAGAAAATCATTTGAGTGCGCACTTCAGATTTTATATATAATGTTTAATGCCCGTTATTACTGCATACGGTACCACAGGCGTTGATGATAACTGGGAAACAAAATTTCATGACGAAACCTTGCAGGCCTAATTTAGGGTACCTGCCCTGCAATTTTTCTGGGAGCATGATCCTATTGGGATTTGAACAGCACACCGGTATTCACGAGTCCATGTCTTAACGACTTCGGCAACACGTGTGTTGGTAGGAAGTCAAATCGCAACACTTTTCGTCGAAAAACTCTTAATTAGGTTTCAACAGACCTATAATATTATTTTTCGTCAAACATTAAAGTAATGAACAATTTATTTAATTGTTGGCAATTTTCACCTATGCCATACTATTATTATATAACTTCTACTTAAGTAATCGTCCTATTTTATTAATGCCCGATTATATTGCACATAAACCCAAGCACGTCCAAGAGGTGTCGAGTTCGAATCTCAGTTAGGTTGAGTTATCTAGATAAGGTTTCTCCGAGGTTTTCCCTTATCCTGGAAGATTAATGTCTAGTAATTCTAAGCTCTATAGACCCTGGGCTCATTTGAGCATTATGTCACTATTTCAATCATCGTCCGATATGACTGAACGTTGGAGGACGTTAATAACAGACACACACAAATTTGTGTGTGTGTGTGTGTGTGTGTGTGTGTGTGTGTGTGTGTGTGTGTGTGTGTGTGTGTGTGTGTGTGTGTGTGTGTGTGTGTGTGTGTGTGTGTGTGTGTGTGTTCCTGCGTGGGTTTTTTTTTTCAATAATCCTTTATTCACCCACATGTTCCATTAAATTTGTAATATTACATGTTCTGGTTTTCTTTGCTTCCCGATTGATTGTTCATATTAACTGAAGTATTGAAATTATTGTGTTTTCAGATTGTGTTCACACAGTCACGGTAGTCTTTTAGAATTAATTTACTTATTCAGTTATTCAGCACTTTCTAGATTGATTGTGTTGACATATTCACTAAAGTCCCTTAGATATTGTCGCACAAGTGCTGGTTTATGTACTGGCCACTTCCCTCCTTTCTTGTTTATTTGCATCCTTAGTTTTTCCCTTTGGTCCTTCCATTTGTTGCAGTCATACAGGATGTAATCTGTGGTTTCGTCTCCTCTGTTACAGGTGCATGTAGCATCATCAATTATGTTGAATCTCTTGTAATAGGCTTTAAGCCTTCCATGTCCTGTTAAAATGGTAGTGAGGTTTGTTGATATGTTAATTATTCGTTCTAATCGTTTTGCTACTGTGGGAAAATATTGTTTTGTCTCTTGTCCTTTTGATGTGTTTTGCCATTCTGTTTCCCATCTTTTGAGTGATTCTTCTCGTATTTATTTCCTGATGGCACTTTTTGGGATTCTATTGTAGCTTTCTATGCTATCATTTGTTGTTGCTCGTTTCGCAAGTTTATCTGCAATTTCATTTCCTTTTATTCCTGTGTTGGCCTTTACCTATCCTATTTTTATTTAATTACCTATTCTAGATTTTCTCTTGCAGCTTCTATCAGTTGGTTATGATTTTTAGTATTGTGTAATGATTGTAGTGTAATTTTTCTGTCTGCATATATTGCTGCTGTTTTCAAGTCAGTTTGTGTTATTCCCATATTATCTATTTCTTCAAGTGCCTTTATAAGATTGCAAGTTGTTCTGCTTGATTATTTGAGCAGTTTTTGTTTAGTTTATACTGCAGTTGTTTAGTTAATTCTTTGTTTTCATAAATTACCACTCCAGAACCTACCCCTTGATCTGTTTTGCTTCCGTCAGTGCAAACTTCAATGTTATAGTTTTCATTTTCATTTGTTTCGTTTATTTCTGGAATGTCTGACGGATGTGGCCATTTCTTGTAACATAATGCTGTGTCTATTTCCCAGTCTGTGTTCTGTTTTGTTTGTTTATACTCTTCGGCGATCTACTGGATTTTCAGTTTAATAGGTGTCAGTCCTGTTATTGTACAGAGTGCTTCCGTGGATGTTGTTCAAAAAGCTTTAGCTATTTTGATATTCGCTAGCCTTTGTACTCTAATGTACTTGACACAATTGTATTTCCTATTTAATGCATTTATCCAAACTGGTGCTGCATAGGACAATAAAGGTAATATTGCACACTTGTACATAGTTCTTAGGGTTTCGTGTGTAAGTCCCCAGTTAAGTTTTGCTGCTTTAGATAACGTAGTCTTCAGTTTTCTGGTTCTCTCTGTAACATATTGGATATGTTGATCGAAGTTAAAGTTTCTGTCGAATATTATTCCCAGGTATTTAAAAGATGCAACTTGTCCTATTTCCTCGTTATTTAAGAAGATGCTTATATTGTACTCCTCTCTTTTCTTTCGTGTTATTAAAAGGGCTTTTGATTTTGTTGATTGAACTTTAGTTTATTGTTTCTAGCCCAAGCTTCAACCTTTTTTAATTATATGTTGGCATAATTTTCTGCTTCTAAGGTGCTTCTTCCTTTTACTATTAGTTTCAGGTCGTCAGAAAATGCAATAACTTTTGTATGAGTTGTGTATTGTATGCCAAGGAGAGAATTGTATTGCAAGTTCCAGAATCCTGGCCCACAACATGATCCTTGAGGGCACACTTTGCTTACTGGTTTCTCTATTCTGATGTTATTGACAGTGAGGGATGCAGTTCTCTGGCTGAAGTAACTCTTTGTAAGGTTATACTGGTTGCTTGGACATTTGTATTCTTTGAGATTCTTGAATATGCTCGGCCACCAAGCTGCATGAAAGGCTCCTTGAACGTCTAGACTAATTAGTATAGTATTCTCACCTCTCTCCAAGTTTTTCTGTATATATTCTTTAACCTTAAGCGCGGTATATACTGTACTTCTTTGTTGTGTTAAGCCATATTTGTGTTCGCTCATGTATTGGTGTGAATTGACAGGATGCATGATTCGATCGATGATAAGTTTTTCCAGAATGTTCCCTCCTGTATTCAGCAGACTGATGGGGTGAAATTTTGTGACCTCGGCGCTTCCTCTTTTTCTGGTTTGACAATAGGTATAAGCATATCTTTCTTTCATTGCTTTGGGAAGCATCTTGTTGTTAAACAGCTGTTATACATGGCTGCAATATATTTTGGGAATATTTCAAATACTTTTAATAGGATTGAACTCGTTATTCCATCTTCCCCTGGTGTCTTATTTGGGTCCATCCTCTTTAGATGATTTTCTACTTCGCGTTGAGTGAATTGTCGATCATTGTGTGTGTCTGTAAGGGGTGTTGTTTCCAATTCTCATAGATCTATGGTACTCAGTGTCCTCACTTTCTTTGCCTTCTGATTGAAGTGGTCTAGCATGTAACTCAACGTTTCTTTGAGGTATTGCGTAACTGTTCCATCAGCCTTTGTTAAGGTTGTTAGTTGTAAAGCACTTCTTATTCTCCCAGTTGCTAGATGATAAACTGCATTCCAGGGATTGTTGGATGGAGTTAAGGTACAGTTTTGTTTCCAAGATGCCAACTTCTCCTTTCTGATAGTCTTTTCATACTTCCTTTTACCTTCCATGTATATGTTATTCCGCTGATCTCTTAGGACTTGGTCGTGCTTTGTTTTTTGGTATCTCCTTCTTAATGCGTTTGTCCTTTTACGCATTATTGTTAGTTTGTCAGTCCACCAAGGGACAGATTTTCTTTGAGCTATTTTATTTGTAGGTTTATTGTTCTAAAACTTCCTCTACAAGCCGTACTTAAACTCTCTTCAAGTACTTACAGTACTTACAGCATAGTAAGTCGCCATTAAGGTAGTTGTCTCATGTGTTTATGAGAACTCCTAGTGGTTTACCGGGAGAAACACGAGCCAGTTGGAGAATTTAATGTCATATCGGCACGTTGGCCATAGTAGCTCAGTGGTAGAGTGGCTGGACACAAACCAGAAGATCCGTGGTTCAAATCCCGGCTATGGTATTGAATTTTTCATTCTGACTCTACGTTTCTACAATTTAGCCTACACACGGCCAGTGTGAAAGAACAATTAATTTCCATTAATTGACCTAATAGTGGTTAACTATAAAGCCCTGGCCTTAAAGTACTTACATGTTGTAAGTCGCCATTAAGGTAGCTGTCTCATACGTTTATGAGAACTACTACGTGGTTTACCGGGAAAATACGAGTCAGTTGGAGAATTTAATGTCATATTGGCACGTTGGCCATAGTAGCTCAGTGGTAGAGCGGATGGACGAAACCAGAAGATCCGTGGTTTAAATCCTGGCTGTGGCATTGAATTTTTTATTCTAACTCTACGTTTCCACGATTTAGCGTACACACGGCCAGTGTGAAAGAACAATTAATTTCCATCAATTGACCTAATAGTGGTTAACTATAAAGCCCGGGCCTTAAAGTACTTACATGTTGTAAGTCGCCATTTAGGTAGTTGTCTCATGTGTTTATGAAAACTCCTAAGTGGTTTACCGGGAAAATACGAGTCAGTTGGAGAATTTAATGTCATATCGGCACTTGGCCATAGTAGCTCCGTGGTAGAGCGGCTGGACGGAAACCAGGAGATCCGTGGTTCAAATCCCGGCTATGGTATTGAATTTTTCATTCTGACTCTAGGTTTCCACAATTTAGCCTACACACGGCCAGTGTGAAAGAACAATTAATTTCCAGAAGATCCTTGG
This sequence comes from Mantis religiosa, assembly GCA_030765055.1. Classification (NCBI taxonomy): domain Eukaryota; kingdom Metazoa; phylum Arthropoda; class Insecta; order Mantodea; family Mantidae; genus Mantis; species Mantis religiosa. The sequence continues at coordinate 227,312,348 of CM060948.1, forward strand.
TTCAAATCCCGGCTATGGCATTGAATTTTTCAGTCTGGCTCTACTCTTTCTCTTCTAATTGTTTTATAATTTTTTCAGTATCATTTTCTGCACTGATCATTTCACATAGTGACTTATCGATTTCTTCTGCTGTGCTTTCCTTTTCGCTGGTGCTATTTTTGCAATTACAGTTTTTGTGTTGTTTTGGAATGTTTTTAAGAAGTCCTCGTTCACCCAGTATTTGATACTGTGGTACTGCATGGAAGCTTTATATTTATTACAAAGATTTGTGTGTGCGTTTTTTTATTTATTTACTTATTTATTTATTTTACAGCATATTCTATTACATTGTGAGTAATACTACTCTCTTGGGTAGTTACATTGGTATTGTTACATTAAGTTTTGTTTTCACTATTGATTTACATATTATCAGATTTCCTCGAGACTTACAATTCTATAAACTTATATAAATAGTTGCATCCTACTTGACTATTTACACATTATCGAAGTTGATACTGTTTACAAATATACTGAAACTTTTGGTGTGCTTTTGATAAGTTCCTTTTTTCTAGTGTCCAGCATCCACCAGCCATTGTTATTGCTTTCTTTAGATTTTCCCTTTCTTTGTCTAACAGATTACACCCAAAGATTAAATGCTGAACAGTTTGTTCGGTTTAGTTGCACTTACACATTGGATTGTCACTTATTTTAAATCGGTGATAGTACACTTTAGTTTTCCCGTGACCTGTTAAAAATGACGTTAGATTTGATGTTAGTTTTATTTTAGTTTTTTGTCCTGTCACCTATGTTGGGAAAATAGGATTTTGTAATTTCTTCTTTTGATGTTTGTTGCCATTGTTGTTGCCATTTTCCATACTTGAGCACTTTAGCCTGCTGATTACTTCACTTTTCGGTATTTTGTTGTAGGTTACTACTAACACATTATCTTGTGCTGCTCCCTTTGCAAGTTGATCCGCTATTTCATTCCCATGATGTCCTACATGTGCCTTTATCCCTCTTAGGTTAATCTTCCAATTCCTTTCTTGTAGCTTCCGGAGTCGATTCCGAATATTGTGTATTAATGCTTTGTGGATTTTAGGGTTATTGATGGAATCCAATGTTACTTCACTATCAGTATATATTGTTACGGTTCTCTTTTCCTTTTCTATATCTTTTAATTCGTCAAGGCTTTCAAGGGCTTTTATGATGGCTTGTTGTTCTGCCTGGTTGTTTGAGCAGTTATTGTCCAGTTTATATTTTCTTTGGTGAGCAAGTTCTTTATTGATGAATATTGCAACTCCTGATCCAACACCCATCTCACTCTTGCTGCCATCTGTATATACTTCTAATGTGGATTCTGGCTTTCCTTCTCTGCCTTTGCTGACTCTTATTGTTTTGGCAGGGTGTGGCCAATTCCTCAGCTCTACATCATGATCTATAATCCAGTTCATATTTTCTATTCCCTTCAAGATCCTATATAGTTGCACAAATTCTTCTACTTTTAGTATAATTGGCAACATTCCAACTATGACACAAAGGGCTGCAGTGGAGGTAGTGCGAAAAGCCTTCGCCATTTTGATATTAATAAGTCTCTGAACTCTGATTAATTTTTGTCTGTTATGCTGATTCTGCTTCGATCTAGAGGGGTGCGCCATACAGCATCAATGGCAAAATAGCTCCCTTGTAGATGATCTTGATTGCCTCATGAGTCAATCCCCAGTTTAGTGAGTGTGTGAGTGTGTATGTGTGAGTGTGTGAGAGTGTGTGAGAGTGTGTGAGTGTGTGTGAGTGTGTGTGAGTGAGTGAGTCAAGGCAACTAGAGTACTCAGGTAGGACATTCCGGAGAGTCGCGCTGCCATTGGCTAACGCGCATGACGTCACTGAGAGTACAGTTCAACCGCGAGAGTTAAACACTAGCCCCTGAGTATGTGTTATTTAAGCTGTGCTACGTGTAAAATCGGAAGAAATAAACACCCACTTGTGTATTATAATGAAGGTTCCTTCTAGCAGTTAGTATTAAGAGTTTAAAACATGTTACTAATTCATATGTACTTACTGTAGCTCAAGAGGATGACAAAGCAACCCATTGAAGATTTTTGTTTGCTGCAAGTTACCTGATCATTTCTGCCTTCGCTCTTTTGTTTAAGTGCCTAATTCTAATGAAGGTTCTTATCCCCACATAAAGAGAGATCACTTTGTTGTGAATTTCGGGAAACTTAGAAATTAAGTTTGGCATCACTCCATTACACTTCGCAGCACTTTGTCCATAGAAGCTACAAAATATTACTTTATTTATTTTATTTATTTAATTTCACAAAAAACTTAGAACCCTTGGCTTTCACAGGACCTTGTTCTGCCGTTTCAAAACACTGTCTTCTTTCTTCAGGGCCTGCATCTGAGTCTTTAGTCTAATTATTTCCTCTTCAGCAGCAACAGAATGGTCAGAAGCTACCTCTGTGCTGGTCGACTGGTCAATTTTTTTTTGGGGGGGGGAGATAAAGATGCTATAGTGGACAGCGCTCTCTTTCGCACGGTCCCAACTTCGCACCGGCGATCTCTTCCTGATATTGCCTATTAATAAGAACAGTTTATTATTATTATTATTATTATTATTATTATTATTATTATTATTATTATTATTATTATTATTATTATTATTATTATTATTATTATTATTATTATTATTATTATTATTATTATTATTATTATTATTATTATTATTATTATTATTATTATTATTATTATTATTATTGTTGTTATTATTATTATTATTATTATTATTATTATTATTATTATTATTATTATTATTATTATTATTATTATTATTATTATTATTATTATTATTATTATTATTATTATTATTATTATTATTATTATTATTATTATTATTATTATTATTATTATTATTATTATTATTATTATTATTATTATTATTATTATTATTATTATTATTATTATTATTATTATTATTATTATTATTATTATTATTATTATTATTATTATTATTATTATTATTATTATTATTATTATTATTATTATTATTATTATTATTATTATTATTATTATTATTATTATTATTATTATTATTATTATTATTATTATTATTATTATTATTATTATTATTATTATTATTATTATTATTATTATTATTATTATCATTATCATCATCATCATCATCATCATCATCATCATCATCATCATCATCATCATCATCATCATCATCATCATCATCATCATCATCATCATCATCATCATCATCATCATCATCATCATCATCATTATTATTATTATTATTATTATTATTATTATTATTATTATTATTATTATTATTATCATTATTATCATTATCATTATTATCATTATTATCATTATCATTATTATCATTATTATTATCATTATCATTATTATTATTATTATCATATTATTATCATTATTATTATTATCATTATTATTATCATCATCATTATTATTATCATCATTATTATTATCATCATTATCATTATCATCATTTTTATTATCATCATTATTATTATCATTATTATTATCATTATTATTATTATTTTTTATTTTATTACTATCGTTTTATTATCATTTTATTATTATTATTTTTTTTTTTTTAAATCCCGTTCACAGTTTTCGGGCAGAAGTGATCGGAACAAATCCATGCATTATTCACATTAACCGGATCAGCCCTTTTACAGCGTAAAACCCACTTGCGCTGTAGTTCTCGATCTTTAGGCAAACAATGGAAAATCACATCCGTAGTTTTATACGAAGCATTTTTGCATTCAGCAACAGCGCAATGGTTTCTGCGTTTACTTATAATGTTACGACAAAAGTGTTACGACAAAAGACACAGCCAATAGCTACAATTGCTCAAAAGCAACTGCATCTCGTTTATTTCATCGGAAGGATTGTGGAATTTGCATGCGTCAGCCCCTTATCCTATTTTACAATGGGCAATCATAATATTGCATTACCCACATTCATGTGTAAACGCTCTTGCGTTGTATTCCCAGTGACGTCACGCCCCTCAGTCAGCAGTGTTTTGCGCGGGAAGGCAGAATGGCCTGGCCTGTGTGTGTGTGTGTGTGTGTGTGTGTGTGTGTGTGTGTGTGTGTGTGTGTGTGTGTGTGTGTGTGTGTGTGTGTGTGTGTGTGTGTGTGTGTGTGTGTGTGAGTGAATGTGTGTGAGTGTATGTGAGTGTGTGTGAGTGAATGTGAGTGTGTGTGTGTGTGAGTGTTTTTTTTATTTTTTTTTTATAACAAGTATAACAAGTCGGCGCTTATGCACCATGCAAAACTTGACTCCGAACACCTAAAAAAAAACTTGACGCTTGAGTTGGCGATCCTCAGATTGGCACGAACAAAGGCGATATGTGCAATGCTGTGATTCCCCTTCTTGTACGTCTTTACGAGCCGGCTTCCCCGCTATCCCCCTCCCTCTCGCTACATCCGAAATTTGCTGATAGCGCTCCTGACAACTGCACGAGTCCTTGAATTTGTCCAGTGTGTTTTGTGGAAGCAGTGTAGCTGACGTTGCAAGTTGCAGAAGGAATTGGAGTATGCTGATTGCGTACCGTATATGCCAACATTTCTGTTTGTGACGCATTTCTAAAACTTCCTGGTGACATAAGGTAACTTCATTGGTTATAAATAAATTTCATTTAATCTGTGCGTTTTTAAAGTTTTTGTTTTGAAATAAAATGTGACAAGCGAACCTTACAAATGGTAATAGTTGCCGTGTTGTGGTAACGCAGGCATTTACAACCAAATAACTGAGAGTTGCAAGTGTTTTTAATGGACAATTATTAACAGAATTATTGACAAAGTGGTAGATGTTCGGCTATTGGGTTTAAACAACACAGCCAATAGCCGAACTAAAGAACGGTGCCCGCCTTTGTAGCACAGGTTCTAGCGTGTCTGCCTCACATTTAAGAGGTCCCAAATTGGAATCTCGGTCAGAACGAGTCAGGAAGAGTTATCTGGATTAGGTTTCTCCTTGGGGTTTTCCTGATCCTGCAAAATGAATGTCACGTAACTCTAAGTTCTATGGACACTGGGCTCATTTTAACATCATTTCATCCTTTATATTCAGTCAAAGGAACTAAGGGTTTGAATATAAGAATTTTGGGTTATATTGCCAGGATATTTATTTTTGAATTTCTTTTGTGCGTTTGTTTGGGTAATGTAACCGAAAACGATTTTCTTTCAAGTATTGTAGAGAGTGGGGTGCGTGGGCGAGAGAGATCTGAGCGAGTTATCTTCCTATCATCACTTGATGCACATTTAAAAAATCTTATACTTTTTAATTGCTGTTTGTACATTATAATTTCTTAGAAGTTACTGTGCAATTATTTATTGTTCGTCATTGGGTTTTTATTTTGGGATATCAATTGCAAAATTGGGCCAAGGAACTTAAACACTGACACATGAATTCTTATTTCCTTATTTTAGTTGGAAGAAAGCTCCAAATGGTTTAGAGCTATCTACTGTGGTGATAAATATATCAGAACATTTACTTTCGTCCAGCTAAAATATAGCACTTAAAATGGGAGAAACAGTAAAGTAAAACATTTTCAGTTTGACTTTGGAATCCTAATACCCAGGATATTTATGTTGTATTCAAAACAAATGAACGTTTTTTGTAGTCATGAACACGAAGACAATTGTTTCTGAGCACAATATTAGACAGCAACTTTTTCTGTTTTTTTTACAGTGTTACATTCTTTATTACTAAAATAGGTAAAGCAGGAATTAAAATATTTTACTAATGAGAAGCAAAAAAATACTAACCATGAAAGAAATAGTAAACTGTAATACATTATGACCTTAGTTTCAGCATTAAACTAACGTATTCCATAACTATAAGACATTCCCAACCCTGTCATGAAATTGCACTAATCATTACCTTTTTTAAACAAAAAAGTCATATAGACATAGATTACAATTTTTGAATAAATAATCAAGTTAAATAATTAGAAATAAAAAACATAATTTTTCCTAGCATTTTTAGAACACACAATTTTTAAATGAAAGGATTTTTTCACAACCACCTGATGTGTACCGTCACTCATTGTACACACTGTATGTTGCAGTTAAGAGAACTATTTGCACAACTTCATAATCAAGAAAATGCTACAACTATTAATCTGTTGTAATGTCCTTATTAACAACAGATGGTAAACACTGATAACATGATTTTAAGTTAATCATTTCAAAAATGAATTACAAGTAAATCTACCAAATCCCAATGAGCCTACGATGTAATTGGAATTTGCCAGTAATGATATATTGGTAAAACCTGACAGCCAATATGTGCATTTTTATTTCCATTCCTTTCTTTTTTTTCTGGGGAAGGATTTTATTCCACCCAAAAGTTCTATACTGAGATTACACTGGAAATTCACGTTTAGAGACTTCCTGAATCTTAAAAGGGCATTCATAGAAAAAGATTCACATAACTAAATGTTAAGTACCAAATTTGATATGTAAATTCAGCATTTTTCAAGGATGCAACACAAAGAATTTTGATGAAATCCTCCTCCTCCAACCCACACTACATTTTATTTAGGATGTTTTTCAACAGTTTTGTTGTTCTCACAAATGGTTCTAACAATTTTATTGGTGTTGATACTTCTTTCCAATCCATTAGAAAGAATTTCTTAAGATAAGTGAAGCCTTTGTAACAAATATTTATATTTGTGTAATAAAGGAATAGATTACTTTCTTGGAAGTGTTGAAAACAGTGTTGTTATGATAAATTAACTTTAAAGAGAGTCGATTAAAGACACTAGACAACACTTACTTGTAAGTGTTGTCTAGTGTCTTTAATCGACTCTCTTTAAAGTTAAAGGAATAGATGTTAATTTATTTATATTTTAAAGTGAAAAAATGCACAACAATGTGCATCATTTCTGTGGTCACATATTATCCTCAGATTTCCTGTTAATTTTCTTTAGTTGTATTTTGAAGGGAAGAAATTCACAACATGCAGGTCAATTATGTGAGAAATTTTAATTAATTCTAAAGCATTGGAATGGATAAATAAAAATGTTGAGGTAAAAAGAATATGTGACTAATGTATATGGGTTTTTTAATGCGAACAACTTCACAACAATGCATATCATTTATATGTGAAAATTGTCATTCTTTGACTCTTCTTGCATTTCACATAGTATCCATGTATTTATTGTTAAGTTTCTTAATTTATTTGTATTTTGAAGGGAAGAAATTCACAATAAATCACTTCAGTTTTGTGGGATGTGAATTAACTTTAAGGCATTAGCATGGTGAAAGAATAATTTCCACATGAAAGTAATGCATGTTAATTTACGTATTAAATTATCCTATTACCATCCCAATGCCTTAAAATTATTTCATATTTATTACATAATTCATGTGCATTATTATGAATTGTTCCCTTTAGAATGTAAATACATTAAGAAAATAACAATAATTACACAAATATAAATGTTTGCGACTAAGGCTCCACTTATCTTAAGAAATTGGTGTTAATACTTCTTTCTAATGGAGATTGATTTCACAAACAAATCGCTTGCATCCTCAGTCCACAAAAACAAACTCCGTTTTAGTATTAGTATTTTAGTATTTACTATTTATATTGGTATTTTAGTATTAACACCAATTTCTTAAGATAAGTGGAGCCTTAGTGGTAAATATTTATATTTGTGTAATATTTATTGCTTCACTGTAGCTAGCTTCATTTTCTACGTAATAAATAGCAATAAATATATGAAACTATGTTAATGCAAGAAGAGTCAAATAATGATAAATTTCTCACAATAAATGCAAATTGTTGTGAATCAGCCCTCTTTAAAGTATAAATAAATGAACATGTATTCCTTTTACATTGCAAATTATCCTATCTTTGTCACAATGCCTTAAAGATTAATGAAGAATAAATTTATGGATACTATGCAAACCATGAGAACAGTCAATAACAAATTTCTCATATAATTCAGCACATTTTTGTGACTTTCTGTCCTTTAAGATATACATATGTTCTTTCTCGAGCATGTAGATAGCAAGCTAAGGAAAATGGTGTTGGACATAAAGTCAGTATACAGTCGCTGTGTCATTTTACACACTCACTAGGCAGGGGGAATGTTATGAGTATAATGAGCCGATGGACATTGCCTGTGAGCTGGTCAGAATAGAATACAATGATTGAGTTATTTATGTGCTAAAGGGAAAATTTTGCAGTGTGCATCAGTTATGCGAGAAATTTGTCTTTAACAATGCAGTACTCTTTTCCAGGGATCGTGCTAGTTTACAACAGTATAAGATAATATATTTGGTCCTTTTGCTATGTAATTATTTTTCAATTTGCAAGTGATGGCATCCATTCACATGCATGTTTTATTTTAGTTTTTGTACATATGTATTTATAGCTAGGGGGTGGGTTTTTCCCTATTTGCCTATTTTATACCTTTGTTCAGAAATATAGGCTTTTAAGTTATAAACACGTTTCCTACAATTATTAGCCTAATTTCTTAGTTTTATAGTGCCTATAAATGCCAATGTCATATGTTTGTGCCTATTCTGCTTATTAGTGCCTAAAACTGCCTATTTAGCCAATTTCTTCTGCTTGTAATTTGTGACAACAGATTTTGCATTTGTTGGTTTCAACGAGGTTTTCGGGGAAGGGAAATTCCTTACTGCTGCACATTGGATATACAAAAAGGGGTTTAGCCAGGTAGGCATCTGCCTTACAGATGTGTCACAATGCGCTAATGACGTTATGGAAAAATCTTATAATTCACTCAAGGGCGAGCAGCAAAGACCAGCTAACTGATATTTCAATGGATTGACAAATGACCACTCTTTATGTGGGGAATGCAAAGCCCTTTCTGTAAGCAGTGTTTCAAGTGCACACATGGATCAGTTTCCTATGCAGATATGCCCAAAGAGAGAAGCAACAGAGGTGTACTTCTTAAACCATAGATAAATTGTGATCCATCGTTCAGCACAGATGGTAAAGTAATTTTTTACCTTGTGTGAAACAGGTGAGTTTAATCATTCATGTTTGTATTAATACTATATTATCCTAGTTTCAAACACCTTGTAAAAATCAGCCCCTGTAGCAACATTACACCGAACACAAATTAGTATATTGAGGAGAGCCGAAAGAAGAGAAACTGAATGTTTTCAGTTTTCCAGAGTGAAGCACAAATTTGCCTAATGTGAAAACTTCCTTCATCACATGATATGACTTTACATTGAGTTTTAGCTTAAAACATGTCTGAATCGTTAAACAAGCCCGTCTAATGCATTTCATCTTGATTAGAATATTATTTATTTGAAACGTATAGGTATAGCTTTGCAAACTCAGTGTACTGGATTTGATAATTTTGTTACGAGTATTACTTTTTGGCAGTTTCAATGCAGTGTCATGATATTTTTGTGCTGGTGTAAAGGCTTATTTCTTGAGCTAATAGTAATACTTGGGGGAGGGATTATTAATTAAATTATTGGCGGTGTCAATTGTTAATAATCATATCAGATCACAATCAGTACTGCTGGTAAGCAAGAATTTACTCCTGTAAGATTTCTTTTACAGGTGTGTAAATCTACTGACACGAAGCTGTTGTTTTACCCAATCTTAAAATCACCACTCTGGGACTCTGTTCAGGTTACAACTTAAATTTGTAAGGCCAGCGCTTGATTAGCTAGGCTACACAGACTAAGACTATATATGTGAAAAAATTGTGATTTCCTCATGCTTATATTTTTCTACATATATCTCAAGGAATCATGAAATCAATTGCTCAGAGGCCTCCGGTGTTGTTTCTAACATTGAAAATGAAACTACAGACCAATAAGTATCTATCGTTTGTGTAAAATTTTACAGAATTGCCTTTATAAAAGTAGGTACGAGAATTTTTTTACAATGCCGTAATTGCTGTAATTCTGTTTAAATTACTAAAAAATTACTAAAAATTACTCTTACTAAAAAGCTGTGCTTTATTATTTGCTCTTAGTCGACAATGGAGCATTTAGGGTTTTTATTACATAAACTATGATTCCGTAGCTTTAGCTTTTAATTAATTTGTGTTCTGTGTTTGTATGTTTCTGACACATCGTGACATTTTAAGTGATATTAAGATTGCTGTGATAAACTTTTGAATTTCTTATCTTTCTAGCAATCGTTTCTATTAAGGAGACACATCTGTGCTAATTGGACCAAAACTTACAACAATCCCAAATTTAGTTTTTCTGTCTTAAAATGAATATAGACATACTTCAATAATATAAAATTTTTTTTCATAGCGGCACTACAGAAAAGTCACATGACTATTTAAATAACCCCTGTATGAAATTCTAAAAATGCCTGTAAGGCCAACTGCATATTAAGTGTACCCACTTACATTTGTTGTGTTTTTGTTATTTGTATTGAAAAAGATTATAATACTTAGGTACTTCTTACTGAAAACGCTTAGGAAAATAAAAATTGTTAGAACCTTAATGCAGCACCGGAAATTCTTATCTCACATCCCCAATCTAGTTATCCGACGTGACCTATGTATCCCCACAATAACTGACTGCATCCATACCCTTTCACGTTCCTTCTATCAAAACCTCTCTTACAACTTCAACTCCCTCATCCGCGGTCTAGGTGAGTACGACATCGATCCTGGAGAGTGCTACAAACGCCCAAGGCTGCTTCTAGGCACATAAAATAACACATCAGATGGCTTATATACAACTCCAACCTCATCTCCTGCCGCATATTATCCTTCCTTACAAAACACTCCACTGCTAGTAGAGGGCCTAGCCCTGATCTGGCTTGAGACCGAAGGTCTGACATTCAGATCTTCAATGTCCAGTCGTGTGTGTGTGTGTGTGTGTGTGTGTGTGTGTGTGTGTGTGTGTGTGTGTGTGTGTGTGTGTGTGCACGTGCGTGCGTGTGTGTGTGTGCACGTGCGTGCGTGCATGCGCGTGTGTTATCTCACTCTGCAGGCCCTGCCTCAACCTAATCTCTGCTCATCTTTTCTACCTCCTTTAGCAGTAGAAGGCTACAGTACAAATTCCAATTTCTATAATAATAAACCTATCATTATGAAAAATTAGCCGCATAATTTGAGCATCATTCTAACCTTGCATGCAAGGTTTCATGTTGCCACCCCAAATATTTCATTAGCTATTAATTATTCTGTGGGAAAATAGTGTAAAAATTACGCTATATAAAATATTCTACGCCTCAAAAAGAACTGAGCTTTTAAGTTGAATTTTTGTTTTTGTCTAATACAGAGCAATATTCTTATTTTTTGGAATATTGTTTTAACATTTGTTCTAAAATATTTTCCATGTTTTAGCTCACAAAATTTTGACAAAATTAACTTTTTTATTCTTTTATGCTATATAATTTTCAAAACATAACCATTAAATAAACAAGGGGAATGTGAAGCTTCTTATTTACATATTATGGGCCTATCCTGTAATTTTTGCCTACTGAAATGAAAATATTTGACACATGAGGCATGTTGTATAATGTGAAGAGTTAGAAAAATAGTTTCTTAAAAATTAGTTTTAAAATAATGATTGTTCTAATCTTATGTTTCTGAACTTTTCAAGTGGCACAAACTCTCCTGCTGCATACATGGAAACCTCCTTCCGCTGTCTCTTTTGTTCTGCAGCAAGTTTACTATATTTCAGCTTCCTGGGGGATAACTTTTTAGCAGATTGACCAGAAGTGGCACTCCGCTGAAGTCGACGACTACCTCTCTGTTCACTGATTTTATCTCTAATTCATAAACACTAAGTTCTGACATGATTGCCTTCAGTTTTTGTGTTTCTTTGGAGCCCATGTTCAGATCTGCAACAACAGATATCATTGCAATCTCTATTTTCTTTCTTGACACAAAAGTTTCCTTTGAACACCTTTGCATGTCAGGGAGTGTAAACATTCATTTGCATTCTGTGCTTTTCCTGCTGTGTATCTTTCCAGCAGTTCATCAGAAGCTAAACGAATGTATAATGGAAGCACTTTCTTGACAAGTGTTTTTGAAAGCACTGTCTTCAATATTTGTGTTGTGCTTCGGTGGCTGTTCTCCTTTAGCAATGGCATGGTTATAAAAGTACCAGGAATCTTCTCCCACAGGACACTTGAGATGCATAGACTCATCATCAGTGCTGCTGCAATGGTACACTGTCGCACATATTGACGATTTGCCAGTTTCTTACCATCCAATGTGATGCCTTTAACCTTCTATTCTTGAACTATATTTTTTAATCCAGTTCTGAGTCACTTTGATACATGATTTATACATTCCTCTTTTGAAATTTTTACATCTCGTTAATAAATATTGAGTTCTTGCAGATGTTTGACAGGAGGTCTAGAAGAAGTATCACAGCTAACTTCGGGACTTGTGGTAAACACTATGATATGGTCACAGTTCCCACATTTTCTGATAAGCTTTATGGCATATCCCAGCACTTGCAAGGGCTCCACATGCAATTGTGTTGAGTCACATTCACCACAAGAAACATCTTTAACCCAAGAACGGGTGTGCTGGGGTATAAAGTAACCCAATCTTACATTTTTGCATGTGACAACATTGATAATGATTCTATCAGTCTGTGACGCTTGCTATTCGTTCATTGTTCTTTTGAGCATCTGTTGATACAGTCACATCCTATTTTGAAAGTGTGAAGGACTGTTTATAGTCATGTTTGTTCAGCATTTTCGAGTTGGAGTATAAAGTTCTCCGCGCGCCTGTCCATGTAAGCTATCTCATTTTACTGACTTGCTGTCATAGTTATGATCATATGAGTTTGTGTGCATGCAATAATATCAGTAGCTATTATACTGTAGCAATAAAATGCTTTTTCACAAGGAAAAATAACTCCAGAGGAAATGTTGAAGATATTCAACGAACTGCCTTCAGACGACCTAATAGACAGCGGTGAATCAAGCGAAGAAGTAGTAATCAAATGAAGTGACCACAACACTGATTCTGAACAACATGATGTAGAGGAGTCCATGTCTCTTAGTTCTGAAAAATGTTTTTCTGGGAAAGATTAGCTATTGCAAAATGAAAATAGTGGATTTTTAAAAGGTTGGTAAAATAAAAGGAGAGGAACATAGTAAAACATATTCTTGGGCCGAATTGTTCAGCAAGAATTCCTAGAGATGTACTCTCACCTTTTCATTCCACTATCAATTTTGACACAAATATCTTAAAAATGTGACATATGCTACTACTCTTCATCAGAGACCATTAGCGAGTTCTTTTATATCTGTTTGCATGCTTTTATGCCAGTAAACTGCTATTCATGCATTCCATTTATACAACAGTAATGATTTTGTTCAGATTGTATTAAAATGCAATGTACCTGGAAACGGTTCGCAACATTAGTTGCAAAATTTAAATATATTAATAAAGGAAATAGGCCTAAAGTATAAGTATTTTTACATTTTAAAGTGTATCAATATGATTAAAATATTGAGCTGTAACAGATGACTGATGAATCGCTCTGAGACTGATGACCTGAAGCATGTGCATAAGATTGACTGTGCTGCAACTGAAAAGGAGGCTGGCTCGACTGTACAGGCACTGGTGGTGGTATCTGAAACTGATTAAACTGTGTACATAACTGGTCAACTCTACTAATTAAATCTGTAATAGATATAGAAGGTGCAGCCGTAGTACTAGTGGGTGGCAACAGTTGTGGCACTGATGGTTGGTTAAGAGTTAAGGAAGACTGAACTGTAGCATTTATATTATTTTGAGTAAGCATGTGCTGTCGACTTTGTACATAAAACTGAGCATGATCTACTCTACGAATGACAGAACTTCATCAATTGATTGTGGGTTTAGGGGAACCAAAGTCTGCACATAATGAGGTTTTAAACCTTTTAATAAATGTTTAATTTGTTCAGCTTGTATCATACATGGATTAATCTTATCACACAAAGATAACACATCATACACATAACTCATAACAGGTTCTGAATCTAACTGCACCCTCTGGTGAAGCTTCATTTCTAGCAAATCTACTGAATTTATATGTTGAAAAGCTGTAAGAAAACTGCTAGCTAAAGTTATCCAATCATGATGTGGGTTTCTATGTCAAAAAATTTGGAACCATTGTGCAGAGGATTCTTTTAAGGAACAAGGGAAAAATTTCAATTTCATTTCATCATTCCAGCCATTGGCTGTGGCTACCTTTTCGAAGTTTCTAAGAAAATCACATGGTGATTCTGAAGAAGCACTTGTAAAATATGATGGTTCAATTGCAGGCCTAAATACAGGTGTTTGCAGTACTGGAGCCATAGCTTGACCTGGGGTAGAGACAAGCTGAACATTAGCACTAGAATCACTAGAATTGGAGATTCATTCTGATTCTACCAACGGTTGCATTGGTAAGTTAGATTGGCACCTAGTACGCTTCGACATCATGAACTAAATAATGATCAGTAATCAGTACACAAGTTGAATTACTAAGAACAGCAACAAATGGGAGGGCAAATTACTATTTGGCACTTTGGCACATTTATACAGAACTACTATATGGATTAAAAAAAAAAAAAAAAAAAAAAAAAATATTATTAAAATGAAGTCAGAACTAACAACTGAATCCTTCAAGTTGTTAGGAGCATAGCAGAGGTTCCACCTACTGGAACCAAACAAATAAATTCCTTTTAAAAGTAACATTGACACGTCAAGTTTTCTACTTACACTTTCACTTGTTACAGAGTATAAATTTACCACGATGTGAACATACTATCAAATACATCTTAAATGAAATTTTGAAAAGATGTCATCCTAAACATCATTTACAAAAATTCAAATATTATGTCCAAGTTACAAAAATTCTCTCAGAAAACTAACCATTCAATATCATAGCAATTATAACCTAACTTCATAGACGAACACTAATAGAAATATCACGTGTAATACACCATAAATTTCCACACTATGGCACTGAAGTAATCATTAATACACAAATTCCAAAATCTTATTTTACTCACAAAAGAAAACTACCTAATATTGAGCAGATAACTTGAATGCAAGGGAGAACACTCAACACGTCTTCTGAAATAACACGTGGTGATTAGTAATTACGAATGAGCCAACATTACACAACAAAATATTACTCCTTAAATGAAAGTTAGGAAAAGGTTACTATATATTAATCAAAATTCAGAAAACACTTTTAAAGCCTTTTGGCACGTTATACAGAATTACTAAGGGGCTTGAAAAAAAATTATAGAGAAAAAGAACAAAAATGAGGCCAGAACATCCACGTGGTCTTACATATTTTTTTATACACAATTTCTACATATCAGGAAAGATTTTTTGTTTGTTTTTAATTTTTAATTTTTTTAAAAAAAATTATACCCGGTTCCTCCACCAATATGTGACGACCGATTCTTACTTTGTGAATAATTAAGAAACACATGGTCAGGTCGAACACTCGGGAGCAAACACTCAGAGCAGAACTACATGCTTTAGCGAGATCTTTACTATAATGGTTCCTTGGTAAAAAGGTAGGGTAAAACTAATTAAAAGTGGAATTCACTTAATAAGAATATTTACAACAAACAGATTTACAAAAGACGGCCATAACGGCCG
Source organism: Mantis religiosa (assembly GCA_030765055.1). Lineage (NCBI taxonomy): Eukaryota > Metazoa > Arthropoda > Insecta > Mantodea > Mantidae > Mantis > Mantis religiosa. The sequence goes on from CM060948.1 coordinate 227,327,928, forward strand.
TTTACTTGAACAAAAGCGGAGCTGCCTACAGATACATCCTAACCCATCAGTGGTCAACACTAGAGAGAGAGAGAGTCTCTTGCCTAAAGACACTCATCCAGTCATAAAGGAGGGGAGGGAGTGACGTCACCCACCACTTGCGTCAAAGAGTAAATTAATACAGTCCTTGACATTATTATCATCATCATCATCATCATCATCATCATCATCACCATATCGTCATCATCATCGTTGTTGTTATTACTATTGTTATTATTATTTTTTTTTTCTTATTGTCATTTATCAGCATGCCCCATTACCGAGTAATACTACATGCTTTAAATTACATTTTCTTACAATGTTACAATTTACATATATTACTTTTGTTACAATTATAATTTATAATGATAGCGAATATAATATTTACAATAGTTTATTGAATCAAATCTACTCGTTCTTGAATTCTGTGCACTTGTAGTAATGTTTCTTATAGTTTATTACAAAGTCGCATGTTAATACTTCAAATGAACCGCTGAAATGCTTGAGAATGTCTTGTTATGAGTTGTTGGTTGTTAATTGGCCAAACGTCTCCCTTCCTTCTTCTTTCATTTATTAGCTGCATTATCTGTTGTTCTGTGTTTGGGCATTGGTAGATGATATGATTCACTGTTTGCTCTCCTCCGTTGCATGGGCATGTTGGGTCATGAATGATGTAAAATCGGTGAAGGTACGATTTTGTATAACCATGTCCTGAGACTATTGCTGTAAATTCTGGGGTTATGGGAAACTTTCTTTTGAGTCTGTCTTTGACAGATGGAAAGAAGGACTTAGTTAATGCAGCTTTTGTGATATTGTTCCATCTTTCTTGCCACTTTTGTAATCCTGTGTCATTTAACATTGTTTTAATTGAGGTTTTCGGAATTCTGTTGTATACAATTTCCTTTCCTTTGTCTTCAGCTGCTTCTTTTGCCAGTTTATCTGCTAGTTCATTTCCAGCTATACCTATATGTGCCTTCACCCAGCTAAAATGAGTTTTCCGTTGGTTATGTTCCAAACTCCTAAGTGTTTTATGGATATTTTCTATTATGAAATTGTGTTTTTATTGTTATTTAGTAGTGAAAGCGTTACTTTACTGTCAGTGTACACTGCTACTTGCTTGTCTTCATGTGGCATATCTGGATTGATACGGAGTTCTTCCAGAGCTTTTAAAATAGCAATTGCCTCCGCCTGGTTGTTGGAACACTTTTCACTTAGTTTATATGTTAGTTGTCAGTTTATAGTTTTGTTTTGAAATATGACGGCTGCTGCTCCTACTTTCTCCCCAGTTTTGCTTCCATCGGTGTAAATTTGTACAGGAAATGATATTGCATCTTAAGCTTCTTTTATGTGTATCTTTCTTGCTGGATGTTGCCAGTGTATTGGTTGTAGGGGTGCATCATAATCTCGGTCTATATTAGTAATTTTGTATAAGTTTACCTTTGCATATATAGTGTCTTTTGATTGGACTCCAGCTATAATGCATGAGGCATCGTAGGAGACTGTCCTATATGCTTTTGTAATTTTAATGTTGCACAGTCTTTGGATTCTCTGAAGTTTCTTAAGATTCCTTTGTTTTGTTTTGGCTTCATGCCATATTGGTGCTCCGTATAGTAAGATTGGTTCTATTGCTCCTTTGTAGATGGTATGTAGTGCTTTGTTCCCAAGTCCCCAGTTGAGCTTGGCAGATTTTGATATGGCGTGTACAAGACTTATTGCTTTATCATGTATGTGTTCAATATGTCTGTTGAATGTGAACTTTTTGTCAATGTATATTCCGAGATACTTCAGTTCTTCGACTTGTTCAAGTCTTTGGTCATTGAGGTAAATATTAAGTATTCCGTTTTTTGCGTTGTTTTTCCTAGATACCAATAAGGATTTTGATTTTGTGTTATTAAATTTTATCTTGTTGGTTTTAGTCCATCGTTCTATTTTCTTTATGTCCTGGTTTGCATAATTTTCAGAACCAATATACTCCTTCCTTTTATCATTATAAGTAAGTCGTCGGAGAAAGCTATTACTTCAGTTCGGTCAGTAAATTCCAGGTTAAGGAGCGAGTTATAGACTATATTCCACAGTCCACCGGTCCACAGCATGACCCTTGTGGACAACCCTTCTGTACTTCTTTTTCTGCCTTGGGAGAGTTAGTACACAAGCCTGCTGTTCTATCTTGAATGTATTTCTGAGATAGCTTGTACAGGTTGCTCAGGCACTCCAGCTGTCTTATGTTATTTAAGATGCTAGGCCACCATGCAGCATCAAAAGCTCCTTGTACGTCTAAGCTTATCATTGCAATGTATCTGTATTGCTTTAGCTTTTGTTGCACAAAGTTTTTCATAGTCATTGCAGCATCTACTGTGTTCTTTTGAGGTGTAAATCCAAATTGGTTTTTGTTCACCAGGTTCTTAGAATTTAAGTAGTGGAGAATTCTGTCGATCATCAGTTTTTCTAAAACTTTCCCACTTACATTCAACAGACTGACGGGTCGATATTTTGAGACATTATGAATTTGTTTTTGTCCAGGTTTAACTATTGGGATTAGTACCGAGTGTTTCCATTTTCTGGGAAAAATACTTTTCTTAAGACATTCATTATATAATGAATTAAAGAACAGTGGGAAGTGTCTGAAAGCTCTTGACAGAATGTCACTGGTCAAACCATCTTCTCCGGGTGCCTTTTTCCGATTGAACCTGTCCAATACTCCTAATATCTCTTCTTGAGTAAATTCTTCATTATCTGGATTTTCTATGGGTTTGTTTCCCAGTCTCCTTAGTAGTCTGTGTTGTTCGCTGTCGTCCAGTTCGTTGTCTTCAGGAACGAAGTGATCTATCATGAGCGCTACTGTATCTGCTGTGTCCATGGTGTGTGTTGTAAATGTATGTTGTCCTCTCCATTTTCCAGCTGCTATTTTGTATACTGCACTCCATGGGTTAACTCCGTCAGCAATACTGCAAAATGTTTTCCATGATTTGAGCTTTTCGGAATTTAAGGTAGACTGATAAAGTTGATTGGCTTCGAAATACTGATTTTTCCTTTCCAATCATAGTATTTCATTGTTTATTGTTCTTTGAAAACGTCTGCAGGAGTTGACTCTCTTTCTCATTAATGTTAATTCTGTTGTCCACCATGGAACAGATCTACCTGTGGTCTTATGTGTCCTTCCCCTACTTAATCTAAATGTTTGATCGCAGGCTTCAATTATGCAAGTATGACATTCATCAATTAGTTGTTTAATTTTAGTTAATTAATGGAAATTAATCATTTTTCCACACTAGCCGTTTATAGGCTAAGGTTTTTGATGGATAGAGTCAACATGAAAAATTCAATGCCATGGCCAAGATTTGAACGACAAATCTGCTGGTTTCCATCCAGTCGCTCTAACCCATTGAGCTACCATGACCAACGTGCCGTCCTGATATTAAATTCTCCATTTGACTCGTATATTTCCCCGGTAACCACTAGGGGCTCTCGCATCCGAGGTACACCGTTTGTGGTGACTTACTATCGTAAGTACTTGAGGCCCAGGCTTCATCATTTAACTCTTATTATTTTAGTTAATTGATGGAAATTAATCATTTAACTCTTATTATTTTAGTTAATTGATGGAAATTAATCATTTCTCCACACTAGCCGTTTATAGGCTAAGGTTTTTGATGGATAGAGTCAACATGAAAAATTCAATGCCATAGCCGAGATTTGAACCACAGATCTGCTGGTTTCCGTCCAGTCGCTCTAACCCATTGAGCTACCATGGCCAACGTGCCGTCCTGATGTACCTCGGATGCGAGAGCCCCTAGTTGTTACCGGGGAAATATACGAGTCAAATGGAGAATTTAATATATTAATCCCATCCAATCGCAGTCCATTGGTGTACAAACAGCTCCTGAACTGTTATTGGCTGATCTCAATAACCTGGAACCAGCGTACCGCTCCAAGGTGGAACAGCAAATTGCCTCGGGAATCCGAGCGTGTTTCTCCGACGTCGATAGCCCTGAACGACTGAAAGGCCTTGTGGATCAATTTTGGCCCCCTTGCACGTTTCGGAATGTGGAGATTGTAGAAGGGAATCCGCTTCAGGCAGGTAACGAAGAGGATTTAGTCCTTCTCACTGATGATCCCTCGATGCGCCAAGGCATCAATCGGCTGTACCGCGAACGCTACCCCGAACTAGTGGACCTAGTCGGCCTGGATGAGGAGTACCCAAATGCAGCGTACTTTTCTTCCATTTCTAAAGTGCCGATGGAAGGAGGTCTTCGGAGTAAGGAACGCTACATTTTCAAGCTTTCTGTGACTACCCCTCTGGAAAAGGGAGACATTCTCCAGCTTTTGAGGAAACGCTTTAGCTGTCTGTGTGCCTTGGCCTACAAACATGGGAGGCGAAAGATCCGTCTTCCCCTACCGGCTTTGTGTGACATTCTTGCGACAAGGAAACTTTTGGAATATGCCTTTGTAGACACAGATATCAGTCTACCTGAACGTCCCTCGGCCCCGGAGAATGGCACCCGATACTGGAACTGGAGGGCCCCATCCTGGATCAGCCCCGGCAGCTTCACCCCCAGACATTGGCGCAGTTATTATTCACCCTGGGACCCGAACATATGCGGAACTTTTGAAGGAGGTTAAGAGCAGTGCCAAACTGGAGGATGTTAGCGTGGAGGTGCAACACATCCGCAAGACCCGTGGAGAACTGCTTTTAACCGTTAATGGGGGAGCTGACAAGGCTGAACCACTGAGGAAGGCTGTGCCCTGATAGAGGAAATGCTTGTCTCAATTGTGGAAAGGATTGTCACTTGGCTGCCAATTGCACTTCCAAGCCCTATTGCCTGATGTGTGCCATCCCGGGACATTGAGTGGGCACCCATTGCTGTCCTAAGTACCGCAAGTTGGTCAACGCTGCTCGGGCCCAACGTCTTCGTACAATGACCTGACAACTTCCCAAATGGTGACTGCCCCATAGACGACAGAATCGGAACCAGTTAAATTTTCTGTCGCTGTTAAACCATCAGCGGTTATACGGATACTGCAAGCCAACATCGACCGCGGCCGCGAGGCCATGGATTTATTGTGCCACATGGCATCCGAAACCAATAGTGACATACTGATCATGGCTGTACCGAACAGAGCTAAAACCGATCCCACTGTATGGACCATTGACAACGTAGTGGATGTTGCTATACGTCTCTATAACAACTCGCTGTCCTTAGTGGACAGGGGAGCAGGAGCAGGATTTGTTTGGCTGGAGCTGCCTTCTTTTCTGATCTACGGCTGCTATATTTCTCCGAACGTCGATCTTGCCCGATTCCTTAGCTTCCTTCACGACCTACGAGCAGACATGCGTCGTCACGCTAAAGGCATCATCGTGGGTGTAGATTTTAACGCCAAATTGCCTTTGTGGGGCTCGCCTGTTGAGGACAGAATGGCTTGCCGAAGACGATTTAGTGGTACATAACCAAGGAACAGCACCCAACTTTGTACGACGTGACAGTCAGTCTTACATCGATATCACTTTTAGCACCAACACCCTCTCTCAGATGGTTCTGCATTGGGAAGTTTTGGAGACAGAGACCTTGATCTATCACCAGTACCTCTTGCTTGATGTCGCTGATGCTGGTTCCCATCCATCGGACCGCTCCTCACGTCTGGGCTGGCGAATTTCACCACATGGGCTCCCCGCTTTTGTAACGGAAGTGAGCCGCCTACTGAGTACTCATGATGAACGGACCCTCACGACTACAACATTCTCCAGGATTCTACAGCAAGCCTGTAATACTACCTTTCCTCGGAAGCCGGCCAGGCACTTTCGTGAGCCCACCTACTGGTGGTCTGCAGATATTGCAGCCAAACGTCGACAAACCTTACGGTCCAGACGAGTGATGGTTCGAGCGAACAGAAGAGGCGATGAAGCCCACAAACGTCTCTGCTCGGACAGTACCGAACAAGCCGGCCACTGCTCAAGGAAGCCATATTGGCAGTCAAACATGCTGCTTGGCAGGCCCTTGTCGATGAAATAGACGATGACATCTGGAGCCAAGGCTATAAACTTACTACGAAGAAGCTCCGGACATACCCGCCGGCCCAGTTGCCTGATGATCGCCAGTTAGACGTAGCTTGGACCCTCTTCCCGGCACAAGCCCCCATCTCCTGGGCAAAGCACCCAGTGCATCCAGATGGGATACCTCCATTCACTGTCGAAGACCTGACAGAAGCTATGGCCAAATTTCGAGTCAACAGAGCCCCAGGACCGGACGCTCTAACCCCCCTGGTCGTGAAGACGATCGTCCAGAATTACTCAGACCGGTGCTTGGAACTATTTAACCGCCTATTGAAAACTGGCACTTTCTCGTCTGAATGGAAGCAGGCGCGACTTCTGTTGCTCGAGAAACCACAGCGGGAACAGGGGATTAGCACCTATCGACCCATCTGTCTCCTCAATGTACTGGGTAAACTCTTTGAACGTCTGGTACTGGGACGCCTCATCAATGAAATCGAACGCACCGGTGGATTAGCTGAAGCACAACACGGTTTTCGTACGGGACGTTTCACCCTTACCGCCCTGAGTAAGGTGCAGGAACTAGCGGAGGGCGTCCAATCACAGCCCCGCGGCCGACGTCCCAAGTGTGCTCTTGTCACCCTTGATGTCCAAAATGCCTTCAACTCTGCACCATGGGGAGGCATTTTATCAGAGCTCAGTTCACGGCAGATGGCACCATATCTCTACAATCTGCTGGCCAGCTACTTGGACGATCGGTTGCTACTCGTAGGCAGTCACAGTCAAATGTACATGACTTGCAGAGTCCCTCAGGGCTCAGTACTGAGCCCCACCCTGTGAAACGTCTACTTTGATGGAATTCGGAGGTCACCTATGTCTCCAGGGGTCACGCTTACAGCCTATGCAGATGACCTAGCCCTCACTGTAATTACCCTGATGCAGTTTCTCTGGAACTAGCTGCTTATGAAGCTCTGGCAGAACTAGATCATTCCCTGACCGCCAAGAAAATAGGATTGGCACCACACAAGACAGAAGTGGTACTGCTGGTGGGCGGCAGGAAGGTACAAGCTATACACCTTCAGCTTGGCACCTTAGTCATCCGGAGTCAGGATTCCCTGAAATATTTGGGCATACATCTAGCCCACAACATGTACATGGGTACTCATGTATGATCTATCGTTACGAAGGCCAGCGTAGCCATCACACATTTAAGTAGAATAATGCCAAATATAGGAGGCCCTAAAGAAACCAGTCGCAAACTTCTCTTCTCAGTTATCTCCTCTATCCTGCTCTATGGTGTGAGCATCTGGCAAAAGGCACTTGACCGCAAACTGTATATCACTCAGCTCCTCAGCGTGCAGCACAAGGTTGTGATACGTATTACCAGCGCATATCGGACGACTTCAACCAAGGCATTACCGATGTTGGATAGCTGCTGCCGCTGCCGCTGCTGCTATTAACTTTTTATTTATTTTTTGTTTCTGCACCTGTGGTTTGTGTGATGTAATTATATAGCCTTTTAACGTTACCTAAATGTCATTAATGTCTATTATCCTTCAGAAATACTGTTGTAGATTTTATAGTGTTTACGGAAAGAAAATGTTCTTCTTCTTTAACTACCCTCTTATACCACTATGTGGTGTCAGGGTATTGTTGTTTCTCTTAACCCTAATGTGGGTTGAGGAACGGAATCTCTGTATCACTGAGAGAGAGAATGTAAGATGGGTGATCAGCCTGATGCCCTGTATGAAAGTGAGAGAAGTGGATGACAGAATGAGGGCGAGGTGAAATGATAGGAAAGATGATGACGGAGCATTTGGTGGAATGCTGGCGGGGGGAACTGGAAGACCTGGAGGAAACCCACCCCAGCGCCATGTTGTGCATCACAAATCTCACTTTGTGGTCGCCTGGGATCAAACCCTGGCTGCCTTGGTGAGAGCAAAGCTGTCTAACCGATTGACCACAGCATGGCCCTGAAATTGTTCTTCACCTAGGCAAATTATTTTGCTGTCTGGATGAGTGTTGTAACTATTTTAACCATTAGAACCTATTTGTATTGGCTTATTTCTGTTGTGTATAATATTTTCTTAAATGTAATCAATTTATATAGTTTATGTACTGGATTTGTTAATATATAGTTTCTTCTTAAATTTATAGAATATTAAATAGTTAATATTTTGCATTCACATTATTTTTCCAACCATTTTCCAAAACTATTATTACAAAAGCTTACTTCAGTTACTATTCCTATAAAATTCAAGTTTTCATGAAAAATGTCTTACATTTATCATATTTTAATCAAAATTGTTACACCCATTTTTATAAAGATCAGTATTTTCCAGCTAAAGGATAGATTTTTTTAAGGAAAAAATTGTAGTCACATAATGCAAAGATTTCTAGATGTCTTCTTTGAATGACCTCTTGTCTTACTGCTTGATGTTTGCCATCTCTTTTCAAACACCAAAAGTAGTCGGCCATCATTGGTATATCCCACATCTCCCAGTATGTGTTTTCTGCCTTCTCGATGTCCCATCTCTTCACTAACAGCTCCAAGGTTTTGGCAAACCTATCGAGATGAGAATGAAGGAATGCAGTTTCAGGCTCATTCTATACCCCAAAATTTGCATGTGAACCAATATTATTTTTAGTATTATTTCATACTGTTTATTCTTTATGTTTCTTAGGAACTATGTCATGACATCTCTCATTAAAATCCATGCAGCAACTTTCATGGGATTCATCATCTGTTTTTTCAGCAGCTTTCTAATTTGTGGCCTGTCAAAAGTGACTTTTTAAACTTTTGCCTCTGGTAAGTGTGGAAACTTCCTAGAAATGTACTGAAAAGAGGGACTACTTCTGTCCAAAGCCATAAAAAAGACTGCTTCAGGATTCTGAGTTTGATGTGTAGTGGTGGCAAAATGACTTTTGTGGGTCAACTAAGACAGCATTTGTAACATCTTTACTCCTCGTATCAATGCGAGGTAGGAGTAGACCAGTGCTTGTCCCTAGCTTTGCTGTACAATTCACATTAATGACAATAGAATTTAGTATAGCCTCTGTGTGTTGTCCTAATCAAATACTATATACCTTAATGTCACTACATACTTCCCACCTGTCCTCATAATATTTGATTTTGTTCAAAACAGTGTGCACTGTGATGTGATTTCCCTGTAGTGAAATTGAATGTACCACAGATGTGGAAGCTAGAATATTTCCATTATGAAATAGTGCAGCCTTCAAGCTTCTTTAAGAGTAGTCCACAAGTCTCCAATCTTCTGACTCATAATCACTCCCCAAATGTTGTATCAGTCCTGGAACGTCACAGCAGTCGGTCAGATCATCTCCCTTCTTGAAATACTTCCTGAACTCTATCTCTATTTCTGTAGCAAAAACGTAGTTCTAGGGACAAGAATATTATTTTCTTTCATTCCTGTCCCTAGTATTACACTGTTTTCCGAGGTCTTGTATCAAATTATTTAACTCCCACAGGTTAAACAATTCTGAATTTTGTGTTTCCGTTGCTGGTGAAAATTCCATATCAACTTGCTCATCAGCAGAATCTGTGGAAGCTCCAGAATCAGGTAAACCGCTAGGAGGTGAAGGTATTAGTATTTCTGGTCCAAGTAGGAATGGTTCCATTGCCAACTTTAAATTAAGGTACACAATACTGTCCACGTTTTTCTTATTATATCCAGCCACCTAAAAGAGCAGTCACTTCTCTGTCCCTGAGGCTCATGTAAAACCATCCCTAATGCTGAATAGAAGGCCTTACATTGCCCTAGGCTCTGTTGTTGTAGGTTTTCAAGGCATGTTTTACTAATTTTTTATGTGTGGAGTCCATATCTTGTCCTGTTCTCCTAATTTTACTTTAAATATGCATAGTGCAAACATTTCACGAATGCAGTTATTGGGTGCCTCTGCCCGTTCATTATGTAGCACCCATTCACATAACAGAATGAGCCTGGCTTATTCACACATCTTATTCCTGGCACACTATCCATTTTCAAAGCAGAACAAAATTTAAACAAAAGGACAAACTTTCACTACATTCACAAAGTAAGTTAGAGTGTTCAAAGAATAAAAATTGAAAGAAGCATAGATACAGTGAAACACGAGTTATTTTAAGTTACAATGTAACTGGAATGGGGAGCATCAAGAAGTTTTAGCATGTCTCTTCACTTTCAAGAAGTCATGAGTTCGAGTCTCGGTGAGTGTGAGTTATCTGTGTAAGGTTGTTCTGGGGTTTTTCTCTCATCCTGAAAGATGAATGTCAGGGAACTCTAAGCTCTATGGACCCTGGGCTCATTTGAGCATTAATTCAATCCATTTCATTTGTTGTCTGATATGACTTATGTTGGAGGATGTTAAATGCAACTCTCAATTTCAACAATGTATTTCATCAGTAACAACTCGAAAATCAAAGAATTCAGTAGAATGATGAACACACACACACACAAGAATAACAAAGCAAAGCATGGTCATATGAATAACAGCCAATTTGCTGTTATTACGAAGCAGCACCAAACTGCTATGATGCAGTTCTGGACCATTGCTTCAGACTCAAGCTTTAGAGACAGCAAGAAAATTAGGCAAAGACAATTTCAGAGCTTCCAATGGATGCCTTGAGAGTTTCAACCATCACCATTACATTGTTTTGAATGCTCTGTGTGTGGTGAAGCAAATGATGTTGATATGCAGACAGCTGCAGTTTAGAAAGGGAAAGTTGAGAACAGACAGAGAAACTAGGCAATAAACTACAATAATTATTTTATGTAAGTTCAAAATATAGTACATAACACATATCATCCTATTATTAGTTACACTTCGTTTTATATTATTCCTTCACTCTGAAGCTGTGCGACTATAGCTTCTGTAATTTCTCTCTATTCAAAGAGAGGGAGGGTTTAGCTTGGTTAAGGACAGGAGCCATATTGAGCGGGGGTTCACCAAAGGAATGCATTCTATGTGGAAAGAAAATAAGTTTAGACCATTATATAGTGAAGTGTAAAGAAATTTAAAACTGGAGGAAATTAATATGGGATAAGAACTGGGATAATAAAGGGGCTTACATAATAACAATAAAAATGCTTACGTTGAAAAGAGAGAAAAGATTAAGGGAGGTGGGGAAATTTTCTGACTAAGTCATAGAGAAATGGTTGAGAAGTGCAAGGAAATAAGAGGTAGAGAAATGGAAGACACAATTAGAACATCGTATAAGGGCCAGGATAAAGGTTAACGGCCAGGGAGCCAACTCCACTATCAGCCAGTAATATAAGCAGCTGACAAATTTGTACCTAGATTAGAATTGTAAAACTTGTAATTGAGATAGTAAGATATGGAAGTACAAATAAATATAAATAAAATATATAAAATAAATATAAATATAAGTACAAGATTGTATTAATGTCCTTGTTTACATGTTAATATGTTTTTTTTCTAGGCTCTTTATTACTTACTCCACTACTACATGTAGTAAGTAGAAGTATAGTTTGTACAACAGTAGAGAAAGTAATGTGAGTGCAGCACATCAGATTTTTTTCACACTAAGAGTATGACAAAAATTGTTACAGAAATGGAGTGGGCTCCTGTCGTGATTAAAGAAATCATTTCAGCTTTTAGACAGCAGCACTCATTGCAAGGTAAGTGAGTGGTTCTATGCTAAGGGGAAAAAATGTGTTGTATTTAAAAATGAATTTACTTCAAAGCAGATTAAACTAATTTAACATCAATAATAAATTTAAACTAAAGTCTGTTTTCCTGAATCATTTTTGCTCTTGTTTAGCTTAAGCTAAAGTTGACACCTCTGAACTGTGCATCCAGTTGTTCTATTTCAGTAGCATTTAGTGCTTTGAGTTCAACATGGTAACTGTTTTTAGAATAGAACTAGTTATTTCTTTTTCTCTCTTTATGCCATGGAGAGAAAAAGGAAACCATATCTGATGTAAAATACAATTATCAAGTTTTATATTTGAGTTTGATTTATGAGTCACTATGTTTACACTCAAAATTCACTTGTTGTATAATTGAAACGTTTTCAAGATCATTCCATCTCATCCTCAGCTGTTTGGTGACTAAATGAACCTTCCTCTTCTTCCACTACTACGGAGCTCCGATCACTCTGCCATCTAGGGTTAGGGGCATTAAGTTTTAAAACTTCATTTAATGCCGGGATTTCAAAATTTATAACTTTATCACAGTTTTTGTTTATGAATATTTTTTCCCAAATATCCAATTCTATGGGTGTACTTAAAGATTTTAACAGTTTAATGTTGTGGCCAATGTTGTGGTTTTCTGTCCAAAAATGGTGTGAAACTGCAGATTTTTCTGTTTGTTTCAACTTAATGTTCCTCTGGTATTCTTTTTGCCTTGTTAACAAGTTTCTCTTAGTTTTTCCTATGTAGCTTTTTTCACAGGTTTCACAATTAATCTGATAAATTCCTGATTTCAAATTGTTGGGGATTGTATTTTTCAGTGGTTTATTTAGCACGTTCCTCAGATTGAATTTGTTTTGGGGTGCTAGTTTTAGTTTAGTCTTTTGAAGATTCGTTCAAATTTTCTAAAAGCCCATGGATGGTAGGTCAATGTTCTATATTGCCAATTTGTGTTTTTAATTGGTGTGAGAGTGGTATTTTTTGATATTATCTTCAGTTTTTCCTTTCTCTTCATCGTTCCTTATGATGGCTGGGTTGAATCCATTTAATACCGCTATGTCTTTTATGTGTTGTTATTCTTTCAAAAATTCTTCCTTACTCAGTGGGAGGTTGTATAGCCGGTGAATTAGACTTCTAAAGGCAGCTAGTTGATGTGAAACTGGGTTGTATTCATTTTTCTTTATGTAATTATCTATGTGTGTGGGCTTCCTGTATATTCCAAAATCTACACCATGACGATTTCTAGTTATCTTGAGGTACAAAAAGGGTAGGGTGTTGTCTCTTTCTACTTCCATAGTAAACTGGATGTGATTATCTTTCAGTTTTAGTAATTTTAGAGAATCTTCTCTAAGTTTTTCCGGAATGATAGCAAAAACATCATCAACATATCTCCGCCAAAATTTATAAATCTGTGGGAAGGCCTTTACTTTGTGTGTTTCAAAATAGCTCATATATAGGTCTGCTAAAATAGGCGAAAGTGGGCTCCCCATAGCTAATCCTTTTGATTGTCTGTAGAATTTTTGGTTAAACATGAAGTAATTACTCCTTATGCATAAATCTGTAAGACTGATAATGTCATCTATTTCTCTGGGGTCCGTTGTAGTCTGGGTTAGCCATTTTTTGAGGAATGCAGGTATTTTTTCTACTGGAATGCTTGTAAAAAGTGTCTTAACGTCAAAAGAAACTAGTATGTGTTTTTCCGGGATGTTGTACTTCTGTAGGTGATTTATCAATTCTAAGGAGTTTTTTATTCCCAAACTTTGAAATTTATCATATTTTAATTTTCTTACTAACCACTTTGCAACCCATTGATGATGGGTCTCATGCTGTTGTCTTGTTTGTGGATTTTTGGCAGACAGTACAACCTTGGTAGTGTGGGGTTGGGAGATTTTAAATTGTATTTTTCAGATGTACTTAATGTTTTTGTAATTGTCATTAACCAAAGCCAAAATTGAAAGTCTGGATATAATAAAGCAGTTATCCCCAATATACAATAAAACTTACAACAAAACAATAAGAAATTTAAATAGGAAGCCTGTGGTATACCTAAAAGCCGACAAAGGTAATTCTCTAGTAATTATGGAGACAGAATACTATATTCAGAGAGTAAACCTTATGTTAGACAGTCCAGAATATGAAATAATTCCAAAAAATCCATTAACCCCAAGTATCACTTCTGTTATTTGGCCACAACATTAAACTGTTAAAATCTTTAAGTACACCCATAGAATTGGATATTTGGGAAAAAATATTCATAAACAAAAACCGTGATAAAGTTATAAATTTTGAAATCCCGCCATTAAATGAAGTATTAAAACTTAGTGCCTCTAACACCAGATGGCAGAGTGATCGGAGCTCCATAGTAGTGGAAGAAGTGGAAGGTTGATTTAGTCACCAAACAGCTGAGGATGAGATCGAATGATCTTGAAAACGTTTCATTAATACAACAACAAGTAAGTGAAGTTTGAGTGTAAACATAGTGACTCATAAATCAAACTCAAATATGAAGAATACTTCACTGTTAATAATGCTTCTGCTTTTAATATTTATCAAGTTTTAACTAAGAAAAATAAATAATTTATGCATTACTAATATAACAATATAGATGGTTTGGTCAAATTATGTTGGTTAATTATTCTAGAAGTTAAATTCAAGAAATAGGAATAGTCATGTAGTGATCTTGAATAAAATTTACCTACTCTAACTTCAAGTATTATATAACTTCATGTAGTGTGTAGTAATTTTTAATGTCTGGGTTGCATTCAGTTTGTTGCTATCACAATGCATATTTGTTTTACATTTGTGTGTTACATGTAAAATATTGTTTATTATCTATCTGTATTACCTTCCTAACTCATTTGCTTACAGTAGATACATAGACTCCATTATGACCACCATTAATTTGGACATTGCCTAAAGGATATTTCATTATTTCTGGTGGGACAGCATTGTTTTAGGCAGATTCTTTGCGTTAATTACGTATCTCACATTGTGTAAGCCAACATTAACACATTTGTATTTGAAAAACAACTTTTTAAAATTCATTTTCATTGCCCTTTTTAAAATAATTTACACTTTTATAAATTTTTCTATGCCTACATAGAGTAACTTCCAGATCATATATATTTTCTCCTGCTTCATTAAAAATCTCCATAAATTCATGTTCATCTTATGTTTTGTTAAAAATGTCCATTCATACATTCTCTGAAGTGTGGATTACTTAGCAAATGTAACAAATATAACTAAACTGGATAAAAGTTACTTTTATGCAAAAATATGTAGTGCAGTATTTAAAAATGTTTAGTTTAGACCATAATTAAAACTTAGGAGTTAAATCTGATGAACAGTTTAATGTAGCTTTAGTAGAAATATTCGTTATCTAAAACCATTTTTCTTAAGCCAGTAAATTTGCCTGTTAACTTACTTGGCAAAAATGGCCTTTTGGCATGTGGTCCTTAGTGACACTATAAGTTGTGATGTATCTGTTTTATACATGCAGTCACTTTTGGTGTTTGAGCTGTAATTTCTTATTAATGTTGGTTAATTTGCTTATTTTTATGATTATAGATATATTTTATATCATTGTATTCCAACTGGTTATAAATTACAT
>CM060948.1:227345692-227370692 GCA_030765055.1 Mantis religiosa
AATATCAAGTAAAATAAAACAAAAAATACAACGAAATGGGGATTATTTTCCAAATTGAAATATTTGCAGTAAAACCATAAATAACATATATTGAACCAACCATCTTTTTGCATAAGGCATATTGAAAACTGTGTGCAATTATGATGTTTATGCCCTTCTTATGCTGAGGAAGAGCATATTTGCTGAAGTACAATCACTGCAGATGCAGTAATTGGCATCATGTCATAATGGAGGTAGATTTTTTCATCATAGGTACAATAGAATTTTGTCACTGAGAAGACTAAAAGAATATTTTATGTTTACTGGAACAGTAAGCTAAGAGTTTAATGATTCCTCTAGGATAATAATGACAGTGGGAGAGGTTCATGTTTCTCTGATAAATACTGGAGATGAATGTTTGACATTGCACTTTGCCACCTTTTTAGAAATTATTCCAGGTTTATAGATTGATCACATTCTAGAAAATCACAGTGATATTACCATGTACTTTCTATATTACTTCTTCCTATGGCACTACAGCGCTTAAAGTTTGACCTTAGCCTCCCTAATAATGTACCGCCATTCAACATGATCCTGTGACTTCCTTCTCCATATTCCCACACACTTATTGCTCACAGATCATTTATTATGACATAAAATCATCCTTGTTTTTGGTATCCAATTCTTCCCTTATTATTCAAGCTTTCATCTAATTTGACTTTGAGAATCCAAATCTTAACATACCTTATATTTTTGTGCTTTTTCATTATTTGTTCTAATATGTCAGGTTCCGCCATCACATATGTATTGGCCAGGTTCCGCCATCACATATGTATTGGCCCATAAATTTCCCTCAATATCTACCTTTTCCATGTTGCCAACTTCATTTTTGCTTGCTCTGTTAACACCCAAGATTCACTTACACATGTTACAATAGGTTTACTTATCACCTTATACAGTCTAATTTTAATCTTACTCCCGATATATCTAGCTTTCATCATATTGACAACATGGATACATTGGTTACTTTTTGCTATTCTCTCTCTAATTTCCTTTAACATATGATTATCTTCATTCATCAATAATCCTAAATAATGAAAGAATTACTTTTTCATTTCTTTCTCCATTTAGTATATTATTCTCATTGTTTACGTTTCCCACGTATTTAATTTTATTAGTTTATCTCCGGCCCTGCTTAAGTTACCTATGTCTGTTATTGGTATAAAGTCTCATTATAGCAGTTAGAGTTTTGGCTAAAAGTACTTGTCATGAGCATTGGCCACGTCCCGTAGTGGAGGGGATCCATCCCCTTCAGCTGCCGTGGTGCAGGCGCTGTGGACCCCTAGCACACGTTACTAGAGAAAGCTTAGGGCCGAACGTTCAAGCACCTACCTGTTGGGAGTTGTTCAGATTTGGGGTGGACTCGAGGGGGCAGTGATTCCCGATACCCATGGGAGATCGGAGACGTCTGTTTTCAGATGGGGTTGAGGCAAGCCTTAAACTCCCGGGTGCTAGTCTGCAGAGCTAGCAGTTGGTGTGCTAGATCATCGGCCATTCCAACCGAGGGATTAGGTAGTCCTCCCGTATGGGTTGACTCACATAAGTGGCATATCCACTTCCACCTCGCAGAGTAATGCATGTGTCTCTTTTGGGGACAGCTGGTATTCTTCCGGGTTTT
The DNA here is from genome assembly GCA_030765055.1 of Mantis religiosa. Classification (NCBI taxonomy): domain Eukaryota; kingdom Metazoa; phylum Arthropoda; class Insecta; order Mantodea; family Mantidae; genus Mantis; species Mantis religiosa. The sequence goes on from CM060948.1 coordinate 227,347,350, forward strand.
AGAGAGTGGACGGTTTGCATCCATGTAGATTCTGTTGTCCTTATATATTGGCCAAGTATTGTTTGGTATGGCAAATAATTGATCCTCCGGGATTTATTTCAATTTTTCTTATTATCTTTGGTTGTCCAATATTAGTAAAAAATTGATAAGAAATCTCGTCTTATTTTGAATTTATGTTATGTTCTTTAGGAAGTGTATTTAGAATCTTCACCTTATTCACTCTGCTATGAAGTATAACTGTACTATATTTCATTTTATACTTTATTTTTATATTTCTTTTAATAAATTTGCTTCAGATTGGGTTATGAATGGAACAGAATAGAATATAATAGAATCTTTATTGTCTCATAACGATTACATTGTGAGCATAAGCTGGTAATCTGGTGACTCATCAGGTTATATATAAAACAAGAATTAACATAAAAGAGAGAACTAATTCTAATGTGTAGATTGTATACAAGGTATTATTTATGCAATATAAATTGTGAGTAATTATAATATTTTGTCATCCATCAATTCTTGTATGGAGTAATATGTCTTATCTAATAACATTCCTTTTATACTTTTATTGAACAATTTTGAAGTCTTTATTTCTTTGAATCTTTGAGGCAACTTATTATATATTTTTATACCCATAAAATAGGGTGTTTTTTCATATAGTGTTAGTCTATGCATAGGGTATTTTATGCTGGATTCTTTACGAGTGCAGTAATGATGACGATTTTGTTTTTGCATAAATTTGTCACAATTTTTATATACATAAGTAACTAAAATATATACAGAAGGCACTGTTAAAATATTTAAATTTTTAAATAATGGTTTCATGAATCTTTAAAGTTGGCATGTAACATTATGCACACTATCTTTTTTTGAATTTTAAATACTGTTTCCCATCCAGATGCGTTTCCCCACAATATTATACCATAGGCCAAGATGGAATGAAAACAGCTATAATAAACAATTTTTTGGGTTTCTATATTCATTATATGGGTCAAGCATAACATATAGCAGGCCGAATTCAGTTTCTTGCTTATATGTTCAAAATGGATATTCCATTTTAAATATTGATCAATGTGTATTCCTAATATCTTACTATAACCTTTTGTAGTATTATTCTCTAAGCTGTCCTGTTTCAAATTAGCATTCGTAGCAGTTTTAAATTGTATAACACTAGTTTTTGTTTTATTTAAGCTCATACCATTATCAGTGCACCATTTATCTAAGTTATTTAATGTGTTACTTATATAAGTTTGCAAACTATGAAGACTTATATTTTGTAAAAAAACTGATGAGTCATCTGCATACAATATTGGATTCCCACTTATACCATGAGGTTAATCATTGGTGTACAGTATATAAAACAGAGGACCCAGCACAGAGCCTTGCGGTATACCACTGGTGTTTGTTCTCCATTTTGATTTGTAAATCCCAGAGCTACATTTAGTAATTACACTTTGTTTGCGACTGGACGGGTATGACTGAAACCACTTAAGTTTTGATCATTTATATTATAATGTTCAAGTTTCTTTAATAGAATTTGATGACTTACACAGTCAAAAGCCTTTGAAATGTCACAAATTACTGCAGAAGTATTTTTTTGTAAATCTAAATTTAGTGCTATTTCATTTACTATTGTGGTTACAGCTGTAATTGTCGATAATTTTTTTCTAAAACTATGTTGGCAACCGTTTAATTTTTTTTTTTTTACAAAATAATCTCTTAGTGTAACATATACTAATTTTTCTAATATTATTGAGAAACTTGTCAGGAGTGATATTGGATGATGGTTTTTTTGTTCATATGTACCACCTTTGTGCAAGGGAGTTATTAAGGCATATTTCATTCTTTCTAGAAAAATGCTGTAATGAAAGGATTGGTTAAATATTTTTGCAAGTGGCTCACTTATTGTATTCATGATTACTTTTACAAGCCTGGGTGGCAGATCATCCCATCCACAGGAATTCTTTGGTTTCAAAGTTGAAATAATGTTTTTTACGTCATCTGTTGTTACATATCCAAGATCAAAGACCTGTGGATTGGGGTTACTCTTTTGCACATTCCTAAGAGCATGAAGCATGCATGGGGATGTTTTTCGAATTATATTAGGAAAATTTGTAAAATATTTGTTCAACAATTCAGCCATATCTACTGTAATATTGTCGCAGCAACGCACATAAGGTGTTCGCACGTAGCGATAGCGCGGCTTGTTAGTCTACACAAAGAGCCGGCAGACAACGATAGCGCCGATAAATAACAGACGGATAGTATATCACGGAGATAAAGGACTTCCCGGCCTGGATAGGATTTCACGTTTGGAAGGTTCTAGTGATATCTTGATTGACAGAGAAAAAGTTGTTTTCTTATTTGTTCGAGAAGCTTCTCGAGTTTATGAATGAGATATATAAGAGATTGTGTGTGCCCGCCTCGGTAGCGTAGATGGTAGCATGTCTGCCTCACGTTCAAGAGGTCCCGAGTTCGAATCTCGGTCAGGGTGAGTTACCTAGATAAGGTTTTACCGGGGTTTTCCCTTATCCTGAAAGACGAATGTCGGGTAACTCTAAGCTCCATGGACCCCGGGCTCATTTGAGCATCATTTCACCCATTCCATTCATCGTCCGAAATGACTTAACGTTGGAGGACGTAAATTACCAAATATATATATAAGAGATTGTGACATGCCAGGAGGGAGTCGTAAAGACATGTAACAAGAGTGTTGTAAACAGTGGAAGTTCAATAAGTTGTGTTACTGTCATCGACCTTGGTGTCGTAGATTGTGATATGTTATGTAATTCTGCTGCTACGCAGTGTGTTTCTACGCAAATAAAGAACATTTAGAATTTCGGCAAATTGGACTTTTAATTCTACGAACCCACAAAGTCGCAACTGGTGTCAGAAGTGGGATATTACAACATGGAGGTGGCATTGGCACAGATTCTAGCGAAGATGAACGCATTAACAACGAAGACGGAGGTGGCAAACAACCTGACCGCCGACCTGAAGGAAATAAAAACGACGAATGACAACCTCGCTGCTAAAACAGAAGTGGCAAATAACAACCTGGCCGCTGAACTGAAACAAATGAAGACGGCTAACGATAACCTCACCGAGAAGATCGAAGTCATAAACAACAGCCTGGCCGCGAAGATGACCGAATTGACCACGGAGATGAAAGCGGCAAACGAGGCCCTCGCCGCAAAGTTTGAAGAGCAGTTGACCGGCGTGAGGGATGACGTCATGGAGCTGGGCAAGCGCATGGGTCAAGTGGACGAGCGCGTCGAAGACCTGGCGAACTGCATTAACGAGCTGTAGGGAAAGGCCGACAGCAACACAAAGTCCCTGAACGCCATGGTGCAGGACGTCGTCGGTAGGAGGTTAAAGGACTTAAATCGACGCGCCGGGTCGTGACAGATCTTCGCGCGTCAAACCTCCTAAATACGACGGCGCGACAACCTTCGAAGTCTTCCGCCGTCAATTCTACACGGTGGCCAAACACAACAGGTGGTCACTGGAGGAAGAGGCCGCGCAGCTAATAGCGAGTCTACAGGGATGGGCCGCCAAAGTCCTGAATGCGGGCCAGACAACGGCGGCACCCAAGGACTCTGGGAGGCCCTGGAGAATAGCTTTGGAAACCACCACTTAGCCGCAGCGTCCCGCAACCAGCTAAAGGCAAGGTCACAGCAGCCAGGGGAGACGCTGTAGGAGTTCGCCCTGGCAATTGAGCAACTGGCTAGCAAAGCCTTAGTCGACCTCCCACCAGAGTTCGTATCCCGAGAGGCTGCCTACACCTTTGTCGACAGGCTATGAGACACAGAGATTCGTCAGCGCCTGATGCTCGACGACTTCAAAACCATCCACGAGGCGCTGATGGCAGCATTGAGGATGGAGGCGGCCAAGCTGACAGCTACCCCTGCTTCCAGAAAGGAGTATCCGCTATGAAGGAGACCGAAGACCAGTCGAGGGACGCCGGCGAAAACCTAGTGGCCGATGTTGGGTGTGTGGACAGCCGGGACACCTGGAGAGAGACTGCCCACATCAGGAAGAGCAGCCGGAAAACGAGTAAGGGCCGTCGTGGAGAGGGGCACGTCGGCACCATCACCACCATCCCCTCGAGTGACACTGCGCGCCGTCAGCCGGCGTATGGATGACAGCCTCATCGCGGACGGTTGGAAGCCGTGCCACGTGCTGGTGGACACCGGGGCAGCCGTGACCATCATCAGACCTGACTTGGCCAAGGGTTTGCCGTCGAGAAAACAGAGCCGATTATACCAGCTTGTGACGGCATCGGGTGACACCTTGCCTGTGGAGAACGATGCCCTGCTGAAGTTGACCTGGGAAAGGAGTGCCGTGCGTCAGTGGGTGTTCGTCGCGAAGGTGGCTGAGGAGGTGATACTGGGATTGGATGCCGTAAGGAGCCACGAGGCGACGGTCGACGTCGGCAAGAAGGTCCTGCGGCTTAACGGAGAAGAGATGGTACTCCGGCAACCCGAAGAGCGCCATGGAATCTGCAGGGTCGTCTTGAAGGAAGACGTGGTTGTCCCAGCGAGAAGCCAGGTGGTGGTGACGGCGCGACTGGACTTCAGTAAGCCAGAAACATGATGCTGGACCAAAAGACTCCTGTACACGGGCTATGTGTAGCCAGAACATTATTGCCGTGCCGAGAGGAGGTGCCAGTGAGGCTGCTCAACCTGACGGGCACCGATAACAACATCCAGGCTGGGACGGAGTTGGGGACGTGCGAGCCCGTGGTTAGCGTGGCAGCAATCGACAAGACCAGGAGCCGGTGCTGACGCAACACCTGGGGCTCCGGCTGGAAGGCTTACTGGAGAGGGCGGCCGACCACCTGACCGCAGAACAGCTGGAGAAGGTTCGGCAGCAGCTGAGACGATACCAGCGCGTCTTCAGCCAAGGTAACAGTGACTACGGCCGCAAGGACAAAGTGCTTCACCGCATCGACACCGGAGACGCCCGGCCTATTCGGCAATCACCTAGACGCGTTCCGCTGACAAAACAAGCGGTGGTACTGGATATGGTAGACGACATGAAATCCATAGGAGTGATAGAAGAGTCTGACAGACCGTGGTGTTCCCCTGTAGTTCTGGTGACAAAGAAAAACTGCGAGCTACGCTTCTGCGTGGACTACAGGAGGTTGAACGCTGTCGCCCGGAGGGACTGTTTCCCCTTACTCCGGATTGACGACACCCTGGACACGCTAGCTGGTACACAGTGGTTTTCGACCCTGGACCTGAAGTCGGGTTACTGGCAGGTGGCTCTGGACCCGAGAGACAAGGAAAAGACTGCATTCGCGACAGGCCAAGGGCTTTGGCAGTTCACAGTTATGCCCTTTGACCTCTGCAACGCACCAGCTACCTTCCAACGCCTCATGGAGTCAGTAATGAGAGGACTGACTTATGACGCCTGCCTGATATACCTGGACATCATCATCGTCCGCAAGACTTTCGAGGACCATCTCGAGAATCTGAGTAAGGTGCTACAGAGTCTGCAGGCGACCAATTTGAAGCTAAATGCAAAGAAGTGCCAGCTTTTCCGCAAGGAAGTTAACTACTTGGGCCACATAATCTCACCAACCGGAGTGGCCACAGACCCGAAGAAGACACAGACCGTGAGAGATTGGCCTTGCCCAAAGCATAAGCGAGTGTTGCGTAGTTTCCTGGGGCTGTGCAGTTATTACCGCCGTTAAAAGGGTTCTCCAAAATCGCAAACACCTCACCCGCCTGACAGAGGAACACCGACCTTATGTGTGGACGGATTACTCCAATTTTGGGATTCCCACAACCAGGTGGCGCCGTCATTGTGGACACTGACGCCAGCGAATATTGCATTGGAGGCGTCCTATCGCAACTACAGGGGGGCCACGAGCGGGTGATAGCCTACTACAGCAACACCCTGTCCAAGGCAGAGAAGAACTACTGCGTCACATAGCGAGAGCTATTGGCGGTGGTAAAGACCTTGGAGCACTTCCACAAGTATTTGTACGTTCAGCCATTCCACCTGAGGACCGACCACTCCGCCCTAACCTGGCTACTGAGCTTTAGAAACCTGGAAGGCCAGACAGCACGCTGGGTACAGAGGCTGCAGGAGTACGACTTCACCTCTGAACATCTTGGAGGGAAGCGCCACGGTAACGCAGACGCCATGTCCCGAAGACCCTGCCCAGAGGAGTGCGGCCAATGCACAAGAGCGGAAGAGAAGGAGTGTGCCGCAGCTCTCAGAGTGGTCACAGCAGTGCCTGCGGATGGCTGGGATAGCGCGGGCCTGAAGAGGGAGCAGCTGGCGGACGCAGACTTGGAGCCACTCTTGAGAGAAGTGGAGGCAGGGACAACACCAACCTGGGAGGACATCGCACCGAGGAGCGCCACATACAAATCGTACTGGGCCCAATGGGACTTGCTGAAGACCAGAGAGGGCGTGCTGTTCCGTGTATGGGAATCACCTGATGGGAAGACGCAAAGAGAACAGTTGGTACTTCCCCGAAGTAAGGTCCCGGAGGTCTTGGAGGAAGTGCACGCCGGTACTTCAGGAAGACACCTGGGAGCAAACCGGACGTTCGACAAACTTCGGCAGCCGTACTACTGGCTGAGGCTCCGAGCAAATGCTGAGGGATGGTGCCCTCAATGTCACGCGTGCACGGCGAGTCGCGGCCCCCAGACTAGGAGCCGGGGTCACATAAAGCAGTACAACGTTGGAGCGCCATTTGAAAGGATTGCTGTCGACATAGCTGGACCATTCCCAGTGTCGGACCGGTGTCCGACCACCGACTGATGGTGGTAGTGGACTACTTCACCAAGTGGACGGAGGTGTTTGCCATCCCGTACCAGGAGGGAAAGACAATATCAGACTGCCTCGCGGAGCAAGTGTTCTGCCGATTTGGGGTGGAGATAGAACTCCACAGCGACCAGGACACCAATTTTAAATTCAACCTGATGGAGGCACTAGAAAGACTTGGGTGAACAAGACCCGCACAACACCCCTACATCCCCAGTCGGACGGCATTGTGGAGAGATACATCAAGACCTTAGAAGAGCACCTGAGGAAGGTTGTGGCTAGCCATCAGCGAGACTGGGACGTTGAGGTGCCACTGTTCTTGCTGAGGCAAGCCAACAGCCAAGGGTTCAAGCAAGTTGACCTGGTCTGGTTGTATCGCCCTACTCGGAGCAAGGGACGCTGCCCGAAGCTTCAGCAGCCGTGGCAAGGATCGTGCTGGGTGGTGAAGAGGATTAACGATGTGGTCTATCGCATCCAGAAGGTGCCCCGAGTGAAGATGTTGGTGATACACCTGGATCGTCTGACTCGCTACGATGGTGCTGTTCGGGACGACCAGCCTTGAGGTGGGAGCAGTGTTGCGGCAACGCACATAAGGTGTTCGCGCATAGCGATAGCGCGGCTTTTTAGTCTACACAAAGAGCTGGCAGATAACGATAGCGCTGATAAATAACAGACGGATAGTATATCACGGAGATAAAGGACTTCCCGGCCTGGATAGGGTTTCACGTTTGGAAGGTTCTAGTGATAACTTGATTGACAGAGAAAAAGTTGTTTTCTTATTTGTTTGAGAAGCCTCTCGAATTTATGAATGAGATATATAAGAGATTGTGACATGCCAGCAGGGAGTTGTAAAGACATGTAACAAGAGTATTGTAAACAGTGGAATTTGAGTAAGCTGTGTTATGGTCATCGACTTTGTTGTTGTAGATTGTGATATGTGATGTAATTCTGCTGCTACGCAGTGTGTTTCTATGCAAATAAAGAACATTTAGAATTTCGGGAAATTGGGCTTTTAATTCTACGAACCCACAAAGTCACAATATTATTACTTAATGATTCACTTTGTTGCTTATTTCTTAGCCCTAATTTACATTTAATTAACTGCCATGCCGCTTTACTGTATAATGAGCTTTTCTGATAAATTTCTCAAGAGCCATTTGTTTGGCTTTCTTTATAACTTTTTTATAAATCTTTCTATAACATGAATAGTAGCTTTTTAACTGTAAGTTATTTGACCCTTTGGTAAGTCTATACAATAATCTTTTCTTTGCACTTAATACTCTGATACCAGTCTAACGAGAAGTTTTTATATCTATAGACATATATTTACATACATAGGGAAACAATGATAATAAACAACAAAGAGTTGATTTAAAAATGTATTTTAATTTCTATCAACAGTTTGTGATATGTCAAAGAACCAACTTGTATCTGAAATTTCATTTTTAAAATTGGTTATCTTTTCATCACTAAAGAGGCGCATTGTTTTATATTTTTCATTTTTTACATTTGTTATGCATTCATTCACAAAAGTGATAAATAATGCTTTATGATCAAAAATACCAGTTTCAACTGTTCTGCAATTTCCACTATTATATAAATTATTAATAATTATATTATCAATACAAGTATTAGTTGTGTTGGTTACTCTAGTTGGTTCCTTGCAATGAGGACTAAACCCATGCATTTCAATAACATTTAAGAATTTGTTTACCATTCCCTTCTTTAATGAAGAGTGTGAATTTAGCATATCTAGGTTGCTATCAGTTGCAATTATAATGTGTTTACCTTTTCTTTGTGGAAGGAGACATAAACATGGTTTATTGAGCAGGTTTCAACTGTTTCTTATGGACACCTCTTTTTTATAAGTAGGCAGTTGAATCGTTCCTTCTTAACCCTCATATTGTGAAGGGAACACATCTGTCGTTGGTCTACGGATCTGCTGGATCAGGCTTGGCAAATCATTATGATATCACCAGCCTTTCCTTCATTTGCCAGATGAAGGACATTCCTACTGCCATGGCAGGTCAGCAGTAAATTTATAAAACAATAAATAACTATATAACAACTATCTTGTTTCCTCTGTAAAACTTAATTGGAAAGATCTCCAAAACAAACTAAAGACAATTCCAGATCTACCTTGAAAATCTTCAGTAGCAATGTTCAGATTAATCACAGGTCACGATTGTTTGAATGGACATTTATTCAAGGTTGGATTAACAACTTCTCCACAGTGCTGTTTATGTGGTAAAGATGATTTAATGAACATCGATCATCTAACTGTATGTGAAACTCTCCAAAATCAAGAAGATCTAGTCTCCAAATATTGGGAAGCAAGAAGAAAAATGATTTTATTATCAAATTCTGAGCATTAAATACACATGCACACCTTTTTCTGTGTGGAGTTTTATTAATAGATTTTCAATTTTTTTTAAAAAGACTGTGTTGTGTTGCGACCACTTTGTGATATATAACAATTTGATAAAGAACTTTAACTTCCTTTCTCCAGCATAACTTAAGTGGGAAAACACAAAACTTAATCTCCTAGACATGGACTTGGATCAATGTTTCTGTTTCTTCTAAATTATTGAAATAATAACACTTATATTATTAAGTTTATTATTCAACTTCTCAATCATAAATTGTAAATTGAAACACTACTCCTGTCCATGACTTCTTAAAAAATGCATCTTACTCATTCAAACAGAGAAAGTCAAATAGTGTCTTCTAGATGTTGATTCCATCCTCCCTAATAACTACTTTATATTAGATTATATCACAATTCTTTCATCTTTAAATGTATGTCCCTTTTGTTTTTCTTTCATCAAATATAAGTTTAACATTTTTTTTAAATACTAGACAAACACTACAAAATCTATAAACAACTTTTGTTTGGGGCGACCATAAACAACGATTTCATTTGGTGAGGATCATTTTTGTAAGTCTGATTAGTTTATTGAGTATTCCAATACATACCATATCTTCTGATGTATATGATCAATTAATACTAACAAATGCTTGTTAATGATGATGATGATGATGATGATGATGATGATGATGATTATGATTATATGAAAAGAAATAAACAAACAATAAACTATGAACAAGAGAGGAAGATAAACTCAATAATAAATGAGTATGTACTTTGATATTAACACAAACTGATAGCAGGTATCAACAACAAGGTATATAGTATTGCTGCTACGATGGCACATGCCCATTTAAACCAGGAAAAAAAAAATAAGGATAATAATAATGATGACAATAATAATATTTTTTGCCTTTCATACATCACCGATCCCATTGTTAGAAGTTGTAGGCGAGGGAGCTGAAGCATTGACCTGATAGAGGAAACCAGGGTTGTGGGGCCAGCCCAAAGCCTGGGATGAGAGTGAGAGAAGTAGATGATAGTGTGAGGGTGAAATGAATTATAGGAAAGATGAATTACGCAGCAATTGGTGGAATAACGGTGAAGGAAACCAGAGGACCCAGAGAAAACCTACCTCAGCGCTGTGTTATCCACCACAAATCTCACTTTGCAGTCACCTGGGATTGAACCCAGGCTGCCTTGTGAGAGCTGAGCACTCTAACCACTCTGCCACAGCATGGCCATACTACCACAATCATCATCATCATCATCATCATCATCATCATCATCATCATCATCATCATCATCATCATCATCATCATCGTCGTCGTCATCGTCGTCGTCACCGTCACCATCATCGTCATCGTCACCATCATCGTCATCGTCATCATCGTCATCATCATCATCATCATCATTATTATTATTATTGTTAACATTATCATCATCATTATTATCATTATTAACTTAATGCATTACCGACTTATTGTACGAGGGCTGATCAACAAAGACTGAGGCTGATTTTTCGTTGTTTACAGATGTTCATTACTTCAATTCAATGTTTACATGATCTTTTTCAAAGTGGTCCCCTCCTACTTCAATGCACTTTTTATATCATCTCTGCCAGTCCTTGTACACTTGCTGCAGATCATTCTTTGTCCGGTCCTTGAGAATCGCCTCACTTTTCTTGAGCACTGCTTCAGAGTTCTGAAATCGGATACCCCTAAGCTTTGCTTTTAGTGATGGGAATAAAAAAAAGTAACAGGTTGCAAGATCGGAGCTATAAGATGGATATGGTACACAGGTAATGTTGAATCAAGCCAGAAATTGCATGACTTGATTTGTGATGTGAGGCCGTATATTGTCATGATGAAGTCATCACCCAGTCCGAGAAAGCTCTGGTCGTTTCTTTGCAATGTGCTTCCTCAGTGCAGCCAATACTGACGTGTAGTATGCTGCTGTAACAGTTATGTGAGGGGGAACTGCATGCTGGTAAATCATTCCATTAGTCTAAAAATGTGGTCACCATCACTTTCCCTGCAGATGGAACAATTTTTACCTTTTTTGGTGTTGGAGAACCTGGCGATTTCCACAAACTTGGGTCATATGGAGATGGTCATGCATAATTGTAAACACACTGCCATATGGAATTCTCAACACTTCACTGAGGTTACATAATGTTATATGCCGATCCTCTCAGACAATCAAAGCAGCTGTGTTGATATTGATTTCTGTTACAGCAGAAGCCGAAACACCAGGCCCACCTTGCTTAACACTGACAAGTCGGCCTTCTTTGAAGTCCTTGAACCACCTAAACACTGTTGCATGAGATAGTGCATCTTCACAGTACGCTTGCTTCAGCTTTTCATAAGTTTCGGTGGCTGTATGGCTTAAATGGAAACAGAATTTGCTTGTGCTGTACTGCTCCTCTCATGTCACCTCCATTATCTGGTATGCGAAATGCACCTAGTGTCTACAAACTAGAGCATTACTACTAACCTACCAATATGAGAGTGCTGCCGCCTATCAACATTATACATAAAAACCTGCTCTTTTCCAATATTTATATTACAGATATGAAACTGTCATGGAAGCTACAGGAAAAAAATCAGTATCAGTCTTTGTTGATCAGCTTTCATATTATTGACATATTGTATTCTTTCTTAATTATTGTATCCTTTTGTTCTTTCCATTGATGTATCCCATATCATGTACATTGATCAGAGGATGAATAAACTTACAAAGCTACATGATAAAGTATGAGGAGCTGTTCAATAAAGAAAGATCATAATTCTTTTACAGTCATAATTTCTTTCACTGGAATTTAATCTTATGATATTCTGTTAGTTTAATGTGTAGCAAACATGCTGTAATACTTTCATTGTTGGTACTCCTGGTTTCCACTTGTGAGAGGTGGGCAAACGGAGATATTTTAGTTAATTGATAGAAATTAATCATTTCTTCATACTAGCCATATTTAGTGTATCTAATCAAAAGAGAGATATGTTCATTATCAACTACCGAAATAATGGAGGTGACGTTTAAAGAATAATATGTTGCTTTGAAATTCTGCTTTCATCTCAATAAATCCTCAGCTGAGGCCTATACAGTGTTACAGGAGGCTTATGGAGAGTCTGTTCTTCCCTACAGCACAGCTCAAAGGTGGTTTAAGTTAATTGGAAAAACTATTTGTAGTCGGTTTATTGACACTTCGCCACTTACGTTTTTATGTTACTGAGGGACTAGTTTCGGAAGCCATTTCCTCCATTTTTAACCTCTCTCCTTAAGTTGTTTAAACAGGGGAAACAACCAATTTCAAAGGAAGATGGACCTGTTGCTCTACTTATTGCTCTTATGGAAGAAAACTCAGCACCACTGCTATCTCTGTGAGAGAAGATCGGCAAATAACCTAAGAACACTTTCTCATATAGTGAGAAACACAGCAAGATCATTCCATGTGCAAAAGACCACATTTCCGTGAAACAAGCTGGATGCTGCACTATGATAATGCGCAGCTGCATATTGCCAGTGTTCCTAAATATCTTGAAAAAAAATCAATGTGAAGTGTGTCACTATAGTCCAGATTTAGTCCCATGTGACTTTTTTCTATTTATTAATGTGAAGAAATACCTTCGTGGGAAGCATCATTCATCTTCAGAAGCGGTAGTGAGGGCTGTAGAGGCTATTTTGAAGGACATCTCAAAAAACAGTTTCCAGCACGTCTTTGCAGACCTTCAGAAATGCTGGTACAGGTGCATTGTATCTAAGGGCTAAAATTTGGAAAAGGGCCACTAAAATTATGACAATGAGTAAAAGTATTATTAAAATTAGGCAAATGAGTCAATCTTGTATATGCTTTTCTCCACTTACAAGTTTTTTAATGAAGACTAGTTTCTGGGAACTTCTTCCCTATTGTCAGTTCTGTGGTTGACTGATGATGTATCCGGTGTCTGCATCTGGCTTGGTGTCGTGTTGCCATCTAATGTTCAGGTAAGTTTGATGACGGTCATCTACGGCAGGAATTTCAAAATTCATCAGGAGGTCCTGTTTCTTTGTAATAAATATGTTTTCCCAAATCTGTAGTTCTAGAGGTTTCTTTGCCTGTTTTAGCAGAACTATGATTTTTTAAATTCCCGCCTCTTTATGCCTGTCACTATAGACTGCTGTAAACATAAGTTAACGGTAAATCACAGCATATAACACAACATGCACATTTCATAAACACTCTAGAGTATATAACACTCACCTATTTATATAGAAACTCAGCTCTTCTCTCCTTTCTGCTGACAAACTTATCAGTGACCAACTCGTTGAAATTCTTGATCTGCATGATGAAGTTTCTTTTAATGGAAAGCATGACCAATGCAGACAGTCTCTCTTCACATATTGTATTACACAGAAATGTTTCTAAGTGTAGAGAAACACCTTTCTGCCTCACATGTTGTCATGGGAACTGTCAGATTCACATTAAGAAGCTTAAAGGATTCACTAAAAGTGGAACACAAGTTATTGTCTCTGAAAAACTCCAATAGTGGAACAATCCCAGTTATGTTTTTAAATTCCTCAGTAGTGTAAATTGTGGAAAGTTCTGAGATCAGTTTCATTTCTTCAACAAAAGAATATTTCTCAAGAGCAACTTTTACATGATGTGCTGGAAATGATACATTATATTCTGAAAATCTGTCAGGCCGAAACAGAACTGCTGCTCCCATATGGCCAACAAAGCTGAACCGTTCTTTCATTACAGTAAAGATAACATCACAAATTTCAATTGCCTCTCTTTTTCTGTCAGGTGTTCTAGGAGTGTTCTTCTCTTTGTTACATTCTCCACAACTTTGTTGAAATTTATGGAACTTCTAATTTTAAAGATTTCTACCTCATTCACTCTGTTCTGGACCATTTCGGGGGTACAGTCACTCCACTGAAGTTGATTGTAGAAAATATCAACATGAGGCATCATTTTATGGAAGAAATAGGAAATCTGAATCAGTCAAAATTCAATAAAACCAGATGCTTGAAGAACAGAGTTTGTATTAGTGATTATCTTGCAGCCTCTAATAATTTTCATGCATTATATTAATTCCTCTCTGTGTTCAAAAACTGTATTGATGGATCTGGATTGAAAGTTCTATCTCGTAGGCACTGACCTCGGCAGCCGCTTCTGCACCACTTCCTCTAGAACTGCTGTTCTCTGACGCTGCATTCAACATAATTAAATTTAATTACTTTCTTGGAAGTGTTGAAAACAGTGTTGTTATGATAAATTAACTTTAAAGAGAGTCGATTAAAGACACTAAACAACACTTACTTTTAAATTTTTCCGGAACTAGTTTCAGAGGCTTTGCCTCTATCATCGGCCGGCTCTCGACTTTAGAAACATAAAATATAAACAATTAGAAAAATCAGCAGTTGCCACACATTTTTGGGAAAAAAACCACAACATAAATCCAGAACCAAAACTACTGAAACATACATCAGGAAAACAAGAACTATCCACATGGGAACAAATCTTCATTTCAAAACAGAGTCGAGAGCCGGCCGATGATAGAGGCAAAGCCTCTGAAACTAGTTCCGGAAAAATTTAAAAGTAAGTGTTGTTTAGTGTCTTTAATCGACTCTCTTTAAAGTTAATAATTAAATTTATTGATGCGCATGGCAGTGAAAGTATTGTGCAGATGTAAACTTCTGTTTTATGAGGCACTGAACGCTTTTCTGCACTCCAAACTTAACATTAACCCCATCACATATTTGAGCTATCAGTTTATGTTCACATTCTTGCAGATGTCGGTGAAGCTCTGGTAATATACACTCAGCTAAGTCTTCTGCCTTGTGGCTGGTAGGATTTAGAAAAACCCAATACCTTTCCACTGGCATTTGTTTTACCAAATATCTGTATACAAGCACCATTTGATACTTGGAAGTAGGTAGAACAAGAAATTAGATTTGCTAAATTTACTTACCACCCCTGGGCCACAAAAAAGTTCCAGAAAATATTCAAGAAATACAATATAACATTGGCACCAAAAAACAATTACAACATTAATAACCTACTTCACAGTAATAATATTGATAAGATAAAACCAGAGGAAAAGTCAGGCATTTACAAGATTAAGTGTAAAGACTGTGAAAAAATTTACATAGGGAGAACAAAAAGAAACATAGGCATTAGAAAGAAAGAACACTTCAGGCACTTAAGATACAAAAGTATTGATAAGTCCGCAATAGCAGCTCATTTCTGGTCTGAAAATCATGAAATTGAAGATAGCACAGAATTACTAAAATACGTAAAAAAACATAGTGAACTCGTCATATGGGAGAGAATATACATAGAAAAGCATAAAAACCAACTAATGAACTTTGAAATCCCGCCAGAAGAGAATCCCACATTTAAGTTCATCACTAAATCAACAGATGGCAGCAGCAACTCCAGAATTACGCACACCCACCACACCACTGGATCAAGCTTTAGTCGCATAAGAGCAGAAGATGCAAATGATGATTTGCGAAACATGTCCTCAAAATAGGTACGAAAGTGAAGCAGATGTGTAATAAATATGACTCATCTAAAAATTAATAATTATTTCGCTTCACTGTGGTGTTCCAATACAGTTAAATCTCGATATATAGAAAAAAGTGTTGTGTATATTTAGAGCTTCTAACTAGATTTTTCTTCAAGTCCAACTTTTAGCATTTTTAATACTCCTTATAGTCCAGACACTAGAGTTTTCAATGAATTTCTTTAAGTTTTGCATATATGTATATTCCTAGATAAGTTTTCAATAAAAATTGGTATCATTATGACTGTATGAAAAAATTAATAATGATTGGTATTGAAAAAAGAAAATTGAAAAAAATTCAAGAAAACTTTATCATATTCCTTAAATTTTCTCCTCCAGAACCATTAGAGTTGGGCAAATGAGTATATACATATATAGTTTTGTAACTATTATCTAAAGTAATCAGAATCCAAAGTTCCAATCATTTATAACAAAAATTGTAGAGAATGTAATATGTTTCCCAATCTAAAGAAATTGCAGCAAAAAATTAAATTATAATTTTTTTGGTAAAAACTACTGTAGATAGAAAAATTATAAAAAAAGGGCCAAAGGTAACCAAATTAAAGAGAAAGAAGGTAATAAGATAGCTGTAGGGCCTGCATATGATGCATGGAGTTTTCAAAGTAAAGAAAGTAGTGTAATTTCAATCTAAGTCTTTAAATTCATTTTTCTCCACTTTCAATTTTTGAACATTTTTGTATCTTCAAAATGCTCCAACTTTTGCAATTCTCAACAAATTTGTATTAAACTTTGCATACATGTTCCTCAATAAATTTTTAATAAAAGTTGATATTTTTGTTTATTTAAATTAAATAGTTTATTTATTATTGATTTTTAAATCTCAAAATTGTTAAAAAATTAAGAAAAATTTAATATATTCACACATAAAAATTTGTTTGTCCAAAAATACTTGATACACACATTAAAAGTATAGCAACTTTTATAACTGATGTACAGAGAAACCTGAATCTAAAATTTAAAGTTTCTAAAAGAAAAACTGTATGGCCTGGGACTTTTTATATAACATACAAAAATCATACTATAAAAAGCACTAAATATTTTTTTTAAAAAACTATTTAAGATAGAAAGATGAATTTTTAAAGCTTAACTAGATTCCCTATACCCCACCTAATGACAAAATTTCAAGCAGTTCTGATGTAAACTCTGGATTTTAGCATTTTTCACAGATGCCTCCCCTTAAATACCTAAGATACTTTTGGAGATGAACCCCATAGTGGTATGGCATAAGAAATATGAGTTTGTACATAGCCAAAATACACAGATCGCAAAATATCAAGCATAACAATATTACTAAGTATTCTCAATGCGTAGCATAGTCGACTGAGCTTATGCATTATTTTTTCAATATGGGTGTTCCAAGAGAGACCTGAGTCAATCCAAACACCAAGAAACTTTGTTTCACTTACTTTTTGGATTACTGAGTTATTCATAAAAATGTTCAGTGGATTTTGTGTTACCTGCTGGTTAAAGTGTATATAGACACTTTTACTAATATTTAGTTGAAGTTTGTTCTTTACTAGCCAGTCTTGCAATGCCTTGTTGGATTCATTTACTACAGACTGAAGTTCAGCTACACAACCACTTTTAAAGATCATTTTTGTATCATCTGCAAATAACACTGTTTTTGCTTGTGGTAAACTAGAGGGTAAATGGTTTATATACAACAAAAACAATATTGGACCTAAAATTGAGCCCTGAGGAACACCATGTTCAAGTTTCACAACATCGGAATGAAATTTATCAATTTCAACATATTGTTTTCTATTTTCCAAATAAGATGCAAACCATTTTCCTGCTACACCTCTAATCCCATATGAATTTAACTTTTTGAGTAAAATAGTATGATTAACTGTATCAAAAGCTTTTTGAAAATCTGTAAATAACCCCAGAGATTGATGTTTATTATGCATGGCCTGCAGAACATCATCAATAAAAGAGAATACTGCATCATTAGTGGTTTATCCTTTCTGAAAACCATACTGTGATAGTGTAAGGATACCATGTGATTTCAAAAATGATGTTAACCTACTTAAGCATAACCTTCTCAAGCACTTTTGAAAATATAGACAGCAAAGATATTGGTCTATAATTCTCAATACTATTTCTTTTTCCCTTTTTAAAAATTGACTGCACTCTGGCAACTTTCAGACTTTCTGGAAATATTCCCAATGCTAAGGAGAAGTTACATATATCTACAAGAACATCCACAACCTGGGATGCTGTCTGTTCCATAAGATTTTTTACTTTTTGGACCTTTTGTTATGCAAATTAATTCCTCTTTTGATACTGAGTTTAAGAAGATTGTATTAGCTACTTTGCTAGTAAGAATGTTTTGATCATCAAGTGAGTGAGATACCTGTATATTTTTAACAGAATCAATAAATAGGTGTTAAACATTTTTGCCAACTGTTCAGGATTTGTAATATCTTTATTTTCATAGCAAATATTCATTTCGGTCTCTATGTCACTATTTAATTTACCAGTTTGTTTTTTAACCACCTCCCAGAGTGCTCTTCCTTTATTTTTTGACTCCTTGATGCACTTGGTGTTATACATCCTTTTGGCTTCATTTATAACCTTCCTTAAAACACAAGTTTATTGTTTATAATGTGTCTTAAAGTGTTTACTGTTTGTGCTCCTATTTATTTCTTGCAACAACTTTTTTCTTCTGCAGGAGATTATAATTCCTTTAGTTATCCATTTGCATGAATCTATTTTTTGAGTATTATGGAAGGTCAAAGTATAAACTTGAAAGAAGCGTAGGGACAGTGAAGCACAAATTAATACAAAATTGAATCGTGAATATATTGACACATTGCTTCACTCACACTGTTTATTCACAGGACATGTTTCAAGAGCTCTTGCTCCTATCCTCAGCTGATACTCGACTAGTGCAAGTTGTAGTGGTTTCTTCTTTCTCTGTATTGTCAATAGATGGCGTGATGTACTTGTACTTGTCAAAGCGATAACAAAAAATCTACGATCAGAACACAGTGCTTAGAAACTCTAGATCATATTCAAAATGCAATTTCAAAAAGATATTCATATAAAAAATTAATCAAAAATTTCAATGAAAAACCGGTAGTCTACACAAAAGCAGACAAGGGTAACAAAATAGTAATATTGGACGAAGAAGACTATCGCAAAAAAATGGACAACCTTTTAAACGGAAAAGAATTTGTTAAACTAGAAAACAATCCATTAAAGAAAGCATGCAAATCTGTGGAATTAGCAATTAAAAACAGTAAAATCATGACTAAAAGAGATAAATTGAACAATAAAATAGACAGTCCAAAAACACCATACATATATGGTTTACCCAAAATACATAAACCTGAAATTACCCTCAGACCAATAATTAATAACATTAATGCACCCACTTACCAACTATCAAAATGGCTGGTTCAAATCTTCAGATCCTTCACAAAATTTGAAAATTTAAGTATCAAAAACTCGTTTGAATTTTTAACTCTCCTGAAGGACACAAAGATCAACTCTACAGATGCTTTAGTTTCCTTTGACGTCATTTCTTTATATCCAAGTATACCTACCAATGAGCTTATTCCACTTCTCAAAAAATGGCTGGAATCAATACAAATAACACCTGAAGAAATAGAAGAACTTTCACAACTTACAGAAATTTGTATCAATCAAAATTTTTTCAGCTTTAATGGACAGATCTATAAACAAAAAACGGGCCTAGCTATGGGCAACCCATTGTCTCCCTTCTTGGCAGATTTATTCATGGGTGCTTTTGAAACACATATCACAAAAGCTTTTCCAAATTATTTCAAAGTGTGGTATCGCTATGTTGACGACATTTTTGCAATAGTACCTAAAAAACTCATACAAGATGGTCTTAAACTTTTGAATATACAAAATCCAGCTATAAAATTTACGTTGGAAACAGAAGAGGATGGGGTGCTCCGCTTTTTGGACATCAAGATCAAAAAAATGAACAACAAACTCACTTTTGGTATTTACAGGAAACCGACACACACAGATAATTACATTAAGAACAACAGTTTCAACCCAAAACAACACCAACATGCCATTTTCAACAGTTTAATCTTTCGGATGATCAACTTTCCACTAAACAGAGAAGATTATCAAGAAGAATACCTACACATAAAAAAAGTAGCTATATCCAATGGTTTCAACCCAAATTTAGTAGACAAAACAGTTAACAGACTCAACAAAGCTAAGAAAATAAAAGAAACCACCACCCTAGAACCTACAGGAGAAAAAGAGAAAAATTTTTTTAAAAAATTCACCTTCCACCCATCAGCCTATAACAAATTCCAAAAAAATCTTCTCAAAACACAACATAACTCTTGCACCTCAAAATAGGTTTAATATCAGAAATTTGTTAAAAGGCCCTCCCAAAAATTCAATCACTACCAAAGAAAAACCAGGAATCTATGAGATCAAATGTGAAACTTTCCCTAAAATTTATATAGGAAAAACAAAAAGAAATGTTAACATCAGAACTAAAGAACATATGAGAAACATTAAAAATGGTGAAACAGAAAAATCAGCAGTGGCTTTTCATTTTTTGAATACTAGACATGACATCAATTTGGAAACATCTCTAATAAAATATGTTAATCACCCCATAGACCTTTCCGTATGGGAAAAAATCTTCATTAACAAAAATCGTCATAGAGTCATGAATTTTGAAACTCCACCACCGGACATCTTTGACAAGTACATCACGCCATCTATTGACAATACGGAGAAAGAAGAAACCACTACAACTTGCACTAGTCGAGTATCAGCTGAGGATAGGAGCAAGAGCTCTTGAAACATGTCCTGTGAATAAACAGTGTGAGTGAAGCAATGTGTCAATATATTCTCGATTCAATTTTGTATTATGGAAGGTGTTTATTTTCTTAATGGGAAATGCAATGTCAAAATAATGGGTTATCGTCTTCAAAAACTCATCTGTTTTATCTGATGTATTAGTTGCAGTGAACACTGTGTCCCAATTTTCTTTTTTGAGTAAAAAATTGAAGTAACCTATATTTTCATTTGTGAAACTTCTTGTATATTTAATTTTATCAAACCTAGGTAAATGTGTTAAATTATTAATCTTTAGATGTAGAAAAATAGCATTATGATCAGGTATGCCAAGATTAACATTTCATTTACAAAAGGAGAAAAGGTCTCTATCAATAATAATTTGGTCCAAGCAAGTTTTTGCTGTATGTGATATATGTGTGGGCGAATCGATTATTGTTGTTAAATTAAACGAATGAATTAGGGTATTAAATTCTGTAGCTGCCTTATCATGTACTAGGAAGTTTATATTAAAATCTCCACAAAATATTAAAGGTATATTTTTCTTTCTTAGCATATTGATTAAGACTTCAAGTTTGTGAAGGAATACTGGGGCCGCGCTGTGGCTCAGTGGTTAGACCGCTTGGCTCTCACCAAGGCGGCCTGGGTTCGATTCCAGGCGACCACAAAGTGAGATTTGTGATGGACAACATGGCGCTGGGGCAGGTTTTCTCTGGGACCTCCGGTTTCCCCCGCCATCTCATTCCACCGGTGCTCCATCTTCATCTCATGTATCATCAGTGTCACCGCCTGCGGTGCCGTATGTAGTAAAAGCGGGCGTTAAACACTACACACACATGTAAATACATACTAAAATTATCTCCATCCCTGGGAGAGAAATTTTTGCAACTACATGCTCAAATAGCTTTTCCTCATTTAAAAAAGATGTATTCAAAATTTCATTGCCAGTAATATTGGATTTTACATATATAGAGACTCCTCCAGTTTTAAATGTGGTACGACAATAAGCTGTACATCATTTAAATTTTGCTATAGGATACAAATCACATTCTTGTTGGTGAAGCCAGTGTTCTGAGAAGCACAAAATGCTAACATCCCTTAATTCATCATACAAAGCTAATTCTAACTCATGAATTTTATTTCTTAAACACTGTACATTTAAATGTAATAATGATACCTGGGAACAACTAGCACTGATACAAGGGGCCTTAAAAGCATCGACCATGTTTTTACTATTGAAATCATTTACTTTATGAGGAAGATTGTCTATAAAACATCAAAGCTTAGCTTTTGTGGTGGTCTTCTGTCCCTTTTTGATGCATGCAGCTCTTCTCTAGTTGTCATCACTGCTGTTACACACTCCTGCATATCCTCTCTCTTGTGGAATCGAACATCCTCCTGCTGGCTTCGTTTACTGCTCTGACTGGTTCCCTCGATTCTTCCTCCTTCCATGGCAGGATAATGTTTGACTGCTTATACTTGGGCCTTTTAATTTCTTCTTCCTTCCAATGAAAATTGTACACACATGTCGTTTGAAGAGGTTTTGATCCAAACTGCAACCTTAGTCTGAAATTCTGCGATGGTTTTGTCTTCCTCAGTGAGAAACTTTGTGAAAAAACATTGATCACTAGGCATGTGTACCTTCTGCTCACTCATTTTCTTGATGATAAGAGAAGCAATTCCTACAGAGGAATGTCTCCTGACATCCTTGCTACTAGCCACTCAAGATCATAAATTAGCAGAATATTCCAGTTTATACTTATTGCACTCCTCTGATATTTGATGTGTAAAATTATATCCTGATTTATTTAATTATTTATAATGTGAACATTATAGGTGTCCCCAGTTACAGTTACCAAGGCGGCCCGGGTTCGATCCCAGGCGACCGCAAAGTGAGATTGGTGGTGGACAACACGGCACTGGGGCGAGTTTTCTCCGGGATCTCCGGTTTCCCCCGCCATCTCATTCCACCGGTACTCCATCTTCATCTCATGTATCATCAGTGTCATCGCCTGCGGTGCCGTATGTAGTAAAAGCGGGCGTTAAACACTACACATTTCATTTCCCAATTACAGTGATTATTTAAAAGCTAGAATACAAAGGTGACTATAAAATTATGTGGACGAACAAAATTAGAACCCCATGAAATAACAAAAGCACCAGAACATTAATTACAAAATGAATCATAACAAAACATAAACCAAAAAAAATGAAAGAAAAAAAAGAAGAATTGGCAACATTGGTTAACATTTAAGATAAAACAGTTAATCTATTTTTAGCTGAGGAGGTTAGGAAGGTTCTAACGAAATGTATTCTAGGTAATAAACACTAAGCAATATACGGAGCATTGCATACTAGTTTGACACAAAATTATATTAATTTTGTGCTTCATTGTACCATAGTCCTTACTCATATGGAATCTTCTAATATTCATACTAAATATCTCAAAATTCAAAGGATTAATTTATTATGTAATGATTGCATTCTAAGCACAGGTGAAAACTTTTATGAATCAGTATCAGTATTATCCTTTTGAAGCAAAGATATTAAACTATAAAAAGGCAGCCCTCCCGCCAAAGAAGAGTCAGTCGGTAATTGAACGCGTGCGGGTAAGCAGCTGTGTTTGTTGACCTTGTATGTTGTATTGTGTTTGTGTAAGAAGCGTATTTCTACGGAAATAAAGTGCACCTTTTTGTGTTTGTAACCTGGACTTTTTATTTCACGAACCCATAGAGTCACAATATCATCCGTCATATTGTACAGTAATTTATAAACGAAAAATAACAATTGGCAATTTCTTCTATGTGATAGACCTTT
>CM060948.1:227375692-227403192 GCA_030765055.1 Mantis religiosa
CTTTCATCAATTGACAACCATATGAACTGATCTGCTAGTTTGTTTTGTAAATATGTGATTACTTTGTTGTATAATGATAATGGGAAAATTCTAAGAGACTTCTGTACCTACAACGCCTTAAAAATAACAAACTCCTTCTTTCGAAAGAAGGATATTCATAAATATACATGGACAGCTAGAGGATTGAGATCTGTTATTGATTATGTAATTGTAAATGAGAAACTAAAATCTCTAGTGAAGGACACTAGTGTACACAGAGGCAGTGAGCTCTACACAGATCACTACCTGGTTATTTCTGAAATTTATATAATATTTAGATGGAAAAAGATAAGAACAAATCAATGTAGAAGTAATCAATCAACAACAAAATATATTTAAAACTCACCTTGTTCAAGATGACAGCATAAGAGACTTATACCAAAGAAGACTATCTGCAAATATAGGTGAACTTGCTACTTCCAAGGATGTGAATGAGGAGTGGATAAAAATAAAATAGGCTGTCTCTAGGATTGCAAACGAAGTGTTGGGAACCAAGAGTAAATACAGGAGGAAAAGAGGACCAAGATTCTGGAACCAGGATATCGAATAAGCAGTAAAGAATAAAATACAAGCATATGAAATATTTTTAGAAAAACAAGACAAAGATACAAAGAAACAATACGTAAAAAGAAGAAATACTGCGAAAGAAATGATACGTAAAGCTCACAGGGAATCCTGGGACAGACATATAGCAAATAATGAACATGATGTCCATGGGAGACAATTAATTGCTTGGAAAACTTTGAGAGGATTGAATTCAACTGAAAGAGACTTAGCCAGGTTATCATGTATTACTAAAGTAGATTGGGTACACCACTATAAAAGCCTATGATATAATGAAAACATTGAAAGTATGGACTTAGAGAATGAACAAATTGAAGAATCAGTAGATCTTATCACCCGTGAAGAACTAAATGAAGCATTAAAGAGGTCCAAGAATAGGAAAGCTGCAGGCCCAGATGGTCTACAAGTGGAATTATTTAAGTATGGAGGTATATTACTTACACTAAGATTTCTACATTTAATGAATATGTGTTGGAAAAGTAAAAAAGTACCACATGAATGGAAAATAGCCAAAGTAGTCTCTGTTTTCAAGAAAGGAGATAGAACTGACTGCAATAATTATAGAGGTATAAGTCTTTTAAGCACTATCTATAAAGTATATGCACGAATAATATGTAATAGATTAAAAATAATATCAGAAACAAAAATCATGGAAGAGCAGAGTGGATTTAGGAAAGGAAGGTCATGTGTTGACAACGTATTTATCCTTAAGCAAATGATAAAAAAGAGAATGGAATTTAATTTGGAGACTCACCTTGCCTTCGTGGATTTTGAGAAGGCCTTAGACCGAGTAGAACAGAATAAAAAGTGCCATCCCAAAAAGTGCCATCAGGAAATAAATACGAGAAGAAACACTCAAAAAATGGGAAACAGAATGGCAAAACACATCAAAAGGACAACAGACAAAACAATATTTTCCCACAGTAGCAAAACGATTAGAACGAATAATTAACATATCAACAAACCTCACTACCATTTTAACAGGACATGGAAGGCTTAAAGCCTATTACAAGAGATTCAACATAATTGATGATGCTACATGCACCTGCAACATAGGAGACGAAACTACAGATCACATCCTCTATGACTACATCAAATGGAAGGACCAAAGGGAAAAACTAAGGATGCAAATAAACAAGAAAGGAGGGAAGTGGCCAGTATATAAACCAGCATTTGTGGGATAATATCTAAGGGACTTTAGTGAATATGTCAACAGAATCAATCTAGAAAATGCTGAATAACTAAATAAGTAAATTAATTCTAAAAGACTATAGTGACTGTGTTAATACAATCTAAAAACACAATAATCTCAATACTTCAGATAATATGAACAATTAATCTGAAAGCAAAGCAAACCAGAACATGTAATATTACAAATGTAATGGAACATGTGAATGAAATAAGAGGGGCAAAAGAAAAAAAACACACACACACACACACACACACACACACACACACACACACACACACACACACACACACACACACACACACACACGCATGCACGCACGCACGCACGCACGCACGCACGCACGCACGCACGCACGCCCGCCCGCCCGCCCACCCACCCACCCTCCCACCCACCCTCCCTCCCTCCCTCCCTCCCTCCCTCCCTCACTCACTCACTCACTCACTCACTCACTCACACAAATGCATCAACTGTTGCAATTACATTTAAAGGGAGTCGATTAATGACACTAAACAACACTTACTCTTTTCATAATAGTTTTAATTCTATATCATCCAAATTTTTGTATTGTTTATTAATTTCAAATTTTAAAACTTTTTTCTCCGCAGCCCTTTGTTGTTGATTTCCGTTGCCTTGTTTGACTATTTTCCTTACAAATAATAATAAGATACCAACCAACAATATAAGATAATAAGATACCAACAAACAATAGATTACTAAAATGGATAGAAGTCGAACCCCACTGAAATGTGTTCAGATCAATGTGCAGCATTCACGCGCAGCAACGTCAAACTTAGTACAACTTATGACAGAAAACAAAATTGATATAGCATTTATACAGGAACCGTACAACATACAGAATAAATTAACAGGAATACCGAAGCCCATGAGGACATACGCTCAAGGAACTGGAAGGAAAGGGCAACAGTAATTGTCAACAATGCAAATGTCCATGTAATAACCATTTCACAGCTCAGAAGAAGACTGTTTGGTTATAGAAGTAAAATACATTGGATTTACTTTCATCGGAGCTAGCATGTACTTCGACCATCGAAGGGATGTCAAAGAAGATTTACAGAAAGTTAAGGATATTCTAGAAAAGAACCGCGATAAAGGAATAATTGTCTCAATAGATAGTAGCGCCAGAAACACTATGGAACGACACACATACCAATCCACAGGGACAGACAGTAAGAGAATTTATAATAACCAACAACCTCAACATAGGGAACGACACCAGTGAAACACCAACTTTTGAGACAGTCAGAGGAAAGAGCTGGATTGACCTAATAATAACCAACAATCAGCTGCTGAAGTATATATGCAAATGGGAATGTGGAGAGAAAGATAGTGCATCCTACCACAAAACAATAGAGTTTGAGATAGGCAGAATGGCCCCAAATCAAGCAAGGAGTCATATAAGTAAAAGGTGCATTGTAAATGAAGAAGGATTTCAGACTTTCGACAAAGTATTGACGGAAAATCTGATGGAAACATTTGGGTGTGCTAATACCACAAATAACACAATAGATGAAGAACTAACCGGAATAGTAACAAACTCTACAAACACCAAAAAAAGCATAGCTAAAGCCTTAAAATGCATAAATGAAGCTAGTACGAAAGCTTTTCACACCATTACCAGAACAAGAAACCTTGCAAACTATAAATCAGTCCCATGGTGGACTACAGAATTAACAATCATGAGGAAATGCATTAACACACTTAGAAGAAGGTTTCAGCACACCAGAAACAACGTAGAGCTTCGAGAAGAAAGAAGGATAAAATACTTAGAAGGAAAACGAAAGTACCAATCCACCATAAATACTGAAAGATTAACTTCATGGGAAAATTTCTGTTCTGTTGGGGAAGGGTCTAACCCCTGGAGCATAGTTTACAAAATAGCAGCGGGAAAGATTCGAAAACCAGTTACTCTCACAACACTGCAAAAAGAAGATGGATCTTATACCACCAACATGGAGAGCACAATCAAGTTAATGGCTGAACACTTTGTACCTGACGACAACGACTCGGAAGACGATGACTACCACAAGGCGATTAGACAACAAGCTTTTGAACCAACGGATACCATAGATGATGCCGAATTTACCTAAGAGGAAATTTTAGATGTCCTGGAAGCATTCACGCCAAAGAAAGCACCAGGCGAAGACGGTTTGATCAGTGACATCGCAACAGCACATCAGAAGTACCCATTGTTTTATACAAGAATATACAATGAATGTCTCAGACAGGGAGTTTTCCCAGCAATGTGGAAAAGGACAATAATAATACCAATAATCAGACCAGGATGGGAGGACACAGCGCAAGTCTCAAAATACAGGCCTGATTAATATAGGAGGCAAAGTACTGGAGAAACTGCTCATAGGAGGAATATCCCACCAGATGTACTCAAGAAATCTCCTGAACAAAAATCAATACGGCTTCATGCTTTAGAGAAGCTCAATTGATGGATAATGGCCTTGAAAGAATTCGTAGAGGTAAACATTAAAGAATACAACTACATAGCCATGACAAACTTGGATGTTAAATGTGCATTCGATGCAGCATGGTGGCCAGGCATTCTTAAAAATTTGAAAGATTTAGGGTGCCCCAAAACTTATACAAACTAACCAAAGACTATTTTAACAATAGACAAGCGATACTTCATATAAATGGATATAAAATACAAAAGGAAGGGAAGAGAGGCTGCCCACAGGGGTCATGCAATGGACCAGGCTACTGGAACATACTCTACAACACCCTTTTAAATTTGAATTACACTAACATGACACAAGTCTTGGCATTTGCAGATGACCTACTCGTTTTAACTAAAGGGAAAAGTATACTGGAAGCCGAAGCTTATGCAAATGAAGATATGAGGAAAATAGGTAGATGGGCTAAGGAAAACAAACTGCATTTCAACCAAAATAAATCCAAGGTCATGGTAATTTCAAAGAAACGAACAAGAAATAATGAAGTAATCAATCTCTATATAAACAATAAAAAACTAGAACAGGTAGAAGAAATCAAGTACCTAGGCATATACATAGACAAAAAATTCAGTTTCGACAGCCACATCAACAATATTACAGAAAAATCAACAAAATACACTCACTGAGCAAAACAGCGAAATTACAGTGGGGTCTAGGCCCAAAGGCATTAAGCATCATAAGTAAAGGGGCAATCACACCTATTCTTACATACAGAGCACCACTATGGGTAGAAGCTGCACAGAGAGAGAAGAATTCCTTAAAACTGCAAAGAGTCCAAAGATTAATCAATATCAAGATAGCAAAAGCCTACTGCACAATCTCATGCCTCCTGTGTTATATCAGGAGTGCAGCCTATAACAATAACCATAAAAGGGAAAGCAGATCTATACAAGACACTGAAAACCAAAGAAGATTATGACTCACCACTGGAACTTAATAAATAGAACCATCCAGCTCAAACAGTTAAAATCAAAATGAAAGAAGATACAGACACCACTACCTACTTCAATGTCTACACGGATGGCAGCAAGATAGCAAACAAAGTTGGAACAGGAGTCAGATTCAGATTTTTATTCACCAACACAATTTATACAGAATATGGGTTTCGTCAAAACAAGTTAAGTCAAATATTATCATATTTACAGTATTTAAAAAAAGTTTAAGAAATAACAATTTTGCAAGGCTGCAGCAAGGTGAAAATACAGATACCCAGCATTTACTTAAACAAACCTCAGTCAGGTATACATTTGAGATCTCTATATACATTGTAAAAACATAGATGATCTGGAGTACAATCTTGGTCTTGGACTTTGTCGTCAGGCTTCTTCTTAAGACAGAGTGCATCTCCCAGGTAAACAGGATCCATGAAACAAAAAAGATCAAAGGTAAAACTTATTTACTAATTTCTAATACTAAAAAACAGGCGATTTAGTACAAATGGTAATCAAAATTGGGTATTCATGAATTCATCAACTGAGAAAAACATATATTTTAAGAATAAGTTTTTAACTTTATTTTTAAACGCTTTGATCTGCAGAACTTTGATGGTCTCTGGAATTTTATTATACAAGTTAACACCTTTATGGCAAACTGAATTCAAACTTTTTGTTAATCTATGTTTTTGGAAATGGATAGATGTTGCTATTCATGTATTGTATGAATGATATTCATTGTTAAGCTTAAAGATGCTTTTATTTTAATGTATGAATGAAACTGTTTCTAAGATATAAATACATGGTAAGGGTAGAATTTTTAGATCTGAAAAAAGTGGTTTACTTGGAGTACATTGGTTCACTTGTTTGATTAATCTTATTATTCTTTTTTGTAATTTGAACACCTTACTGCAGTTGTTGGAAGATCCCCAAAAGGGAATTCAATATTTCAATACTGAGTACATATAGCCAAAAGGACATCTAAGTTGCATTGTTTTAGCTAGCACCCTTATAGCATAACATATATGACTTAACTTGTTGGCTAGAAAGTTGACATGCTCTGTCCAGTTGAGCTGGGTATCAATGATGATCTCCAAAAACTTGGTGTACAGGCTCTCACTTATCAATGTATTAAATATTGAGATTGAAACAGGATTAGGTACTCCCAATTGTTGATTGAATTTAAGAGTTACTGTCTTACTTATATTTATATGAAGCCATTTCTCCAATTCCGTAATGGTGTAATTGATTTCTTCCTGCAGAGATGTCTCATCATTATTTCTGAAAATAAGGTTTGTATTATTAAATTTTAGATGAGTCGTATTTTTTACACATCTGCTTCACTTTCGTACCGGTTTGTATTGTCTGCATAGAGAATACTGTTGATCGGTAACAGGTAAGATGGAAGATCACTTATATAAATTAGAAATAGGACAGGTCCCAAAATAGATCCCTGAGGAATGCCAGATTTTATAGCAGCAGGATTTGAATAAGCATCTTCTAATTCAACCATCTGGTACCTATTTTCAAGATAAGAAGCAAACCATTTATTAGCTAGTTCTCTAACACCATAAGCATCTAACTTCTTTAAAAGAATAGTAAGATCAACTGTATCAAATGCTTTAGTTAAATCTAAGAACAAGCCTGCTACATGTTCTTTTTTTCTTTTGCTTCCAGGATATATTTTATAAAACAAAAAATTGTGCCATCAATTGATTTTCCCTTTCTGAAGCCAAATAGAGCTTGTGATATGATCTTGTGCTTTTCTAAGAAGGAAACTATTCTATTGTACATCATTTTCTCCAGGAGTTTTGAAAATACAGATAATAAGGAAATGGGCCTATAATTTTCCACATTGGTTTTTCCCCCTTCTTGAATAAGGGGTTGACTTTAGCTATCTTAAACACATTTGGAAATCTTCCTGTTTCCAGTGAAGCATTACAAATATTAGTAAGTGGTTTTGTGAGATAGTGGATACATTGCTTGATCAGAGAATCGTGGATTTCTTCAATGCCACACGAGTTCTTATTTTTTAGGGTTCTTGCTATTGTTATTATTTCATCTTCACTGACCGGATATAGAAACATGGTGATGTCATTTGCAGCAATACTGCTAAGTGGATTGAAAGAAGCTCTACCTATTGAGCTTGTTAAGTTTTTAGCTATATTTACAAAATGTTCATTGAATATATTGTAGATTCTGTGATGGTTCAAAACTTGTTCTCCACCATGACATAACGTAATTTTTCTGGGACGGTTAATTGTATTTAACTCCCTTGTAACAACATTCCAAAGGGCCTTGCCTTTATTATCACTCTTTAAAATAAATTCTTTGTTACTGTTTTTCTTTGCCTCAATAATAACTTTGCTGAGAATACTACAGTACATTTTAAAGTAAGCTTTGAAGGTGAGGT
Organism: Mantis religiosa; assembly: GCA_030765055.1. Taxonomy (NCBI): domain Eukaryota; kingdom Metazoa; phylum Arthropoda; class Insecta; order Mantodea; family Mantidae; genus Mantis; species Mantis religiosa. Next base: position 227,383,319 of record CM060948.1, read on the forward strand.
CTGTACTTGTTTTATTAAGTTCATGAAGAAACCTTTTTCTCTTGCACAATTTTATAATTTCTTTTGTTATCCAACTCCTAGAATTTGGTAGCTTATGGGACACACTGTGTCTCTTATAGGGGAAAGCAGTGTTAAAATAGTGTGTTATAGCACTTAGGAAGGTTTCAGCCTTGTTATTAATATTCTGCTCATTCAGCACGTCCTCCAATGATTCTTTACGTAGTAAGAAGTTGAAATAATCTATATTCTGGGCTGAGAGACACCATTTCAAGTAAGTTTCATTTAGACCCAACTGTTCATTTATTTTTGCAGTTTTTGGGATACCTGCAGCTGAAGCAAGAAAGAATTAGATCTGAAATACCAATTCCTATATTATTGGTTGCAAAAAGTAGAGCATTAGTATTAAAAAATATCTTATCTATACATGTTCTGCTGAAGCTTGTGATTCTAGTTGCAGAGTTTATAACAGGGGTCAAATTATAGGTTTGAAGCAAATTAATTAGGCTATGTTTCTCTGTAGAGTCAGCAAGAAAATCAACATTAAAATCTCCACATATGACAGTATATTTCTTCTCCTGTGAGAGAGTGGACAGTAGCATGTCAAGTTGCTTCACAAAAATAGTAAATATCCCACTGGGTGGTCCTGCAGACCAGGAAAATTTTCTTATTTTCTACATTTAGTTCTGTGACAATATATTCAAAGTTTGTTTCATTATTTAAATGTGCTGTATGTGTTCTGCTTTTAAAGAGTGTCATATTTTTAACAAGAATACCAACACCTCCACTCTTTTTATTGAAACGACAATATATGTTTGCAAAAACAAACCCTGGTATACTGTATAAGAGACTTTCATTCTCATTGAGCCAATGTTCTGTGAGACAAATGACATTCACATGTTTGTGAGTGGATGATAAAATGACTTCTAATTCGTGCAACTTGTTTCTGACACACTGAACATTTAAATGCATACGATTAAATAAAAATTTGGACTCAGAAATATTAGGAGAGAGTAGGGTAATATGACACACCTAAGGGAGAAAGATCATAGCATCAAAACTTTTTCAATTAGTTACTCCAAAACTCACTAAAATGCTTGAAATATTGTTTCCTAGATCACACCTGAGAATTATACATGTAAAACTAATAGTTTATCCAAAAAATGTCATTTTCCGAGGGTACCACTTTGCGTCATATTAATGCAAGGTGTGTGCAATATGACCCAGGGTGTAGGGTAATATGGCGCCTTTTAAAGAATACAGAAAAACAATGGCCTAAATGCTTTTAAAACAACTTTTATTTATTTTTTGAAAATTAATGAAAACGTAAACTTAGATTTACAACCTATACCTAAGTAGACAACAAGATATAGATACTTGGAATGTATATTGTACACATTTGCCCAAAGTAAGTACTATGGATTTAAGATGTATGAAGTAAAGGTAAGTTTTGGATTGCCCAAAGGACAACATGAAAATTCACTTCAAACTAAGAGAAAAATAACCTTTGGTTTTGCAATAATAACAAAACATATAGGGACATAGGTAAACAAATAAAGGAGAATACTCAAATTCAAATTTATTGATCCTTTAAAATCAAATCTGTACATAAAACCTTGATATAGAATACGTCAGTAAATTTACACTTAATATTAAAAAGTTAAACATTAAATATACCTAACCTACACTCAATTATAATGTAACACAAATTGGATATAATTATAAATGAGAGAAATGAACAAGCTAAGTAAATTCATGTTTTATGATTATCTGGATTTGTTAAATTGCAGATATTCCTTTACTGTGTAAAAGCAATGCTCCTGCAAGAAAGCCCTTGTCTAAACACGTTGTAGTTATCTAAGCTTTTGATGTCATTAAAATGGGAATTATAAACTATTGTACAGGAATGCAGTACTCTACTCTTAAATATTGTAGTTCTGATTGAGGTTACGTGTATATCCTTAATATGCCTCATGTAATGCATATGAACACTTCCGTTGTTTTGAAAGTTAAATCTATTTACTTTTACAAATAAAGCTGTCTCCAGTATATAAACACATTCCAAAGGACTTATGCAAAGCTTTTTGAACAGTGGCTTACATGAAAATAGCATTCTTTCATTGCCTATAATTCGAATGGCTTGTTTTTGTTTAATAAATATATCTTTGGCTTCTGGTGAATTTCCCCTAAATATTATTCCATATTTAATTATAGAATGTATATGTGCATAACAGGACATTAAAAGTACATGAGGGCTGACATTTTGGCTGACTCCGCTAGAGATAAAAAAAAAATATGGGATCAAAAAATTATAAAGGAAAGTAAAAACCTTTGTATTTCAAATTGAGCAAAAATGAATAATATCAAGTTTATAACATACCTAGTATTACCTGCTTTTGATAAATAAGAAATAAAGAAATTATAAATTCTAGATGTCAATTTCATAAAGTAAATTTTGAATCCAAGCTTATCATTTTGTGGATCGGGAACTTTTCTTTCTTTGTTTCTCTAAGCAAAGTTCACAAAAATAGTCTTCTGGATTGTCCCAGCCACTACACAGGGCATGAGCCCAAAACCCACACAGAACACAACGATACCAAAGTTCATCTTATCCAGTATCATCACAAAATATGCACCTGGAATTTTGAACATCTTTAGGCTCCACATTACGAAATTCATCGTCACACAGTGGTTCAATGCCACTCTCATCTGTAGAGTAGTTGTTTGATTAATTTTTGGCCTTCTTAGCGTCATTCTTTGTTGATTTTCTTAACATTACTCTTCTTGTACTTTAGCTTACGTTTCGTTGATTCATGAGCATTCTTCTTCTTTTTCTTTTCCTCCAGAAGAATTTCCATAGGTGAACTGGTAAACATTTCAGAATTTTGTCTTCTTTTTTTATTGTTTTCTTATCTTGTGTACAGAATTGAACTTTGGAACAGGTAAGATCTCACGGATACTGATGTTAACTGGACCTGATATTCCAGCATGAGGACAGATTGCATGACTTGATGTTCCAGCTTGAGGGCATGGCTTTTCCTGATGTTCCAGCTTGAGAACTCATAGGTTGTCCTGATGTTCCAGCTTGAGGACTCATAGGTTGTTCTGATGTTCCAGCTTGAGGGCCCATAGCTTGACCAGATGTTCCAGCTTGAGGGCCCATAGCTTGACGTGATGTTCCAGCTTGAGGGCCCATAGCTTGACCTGATGTTCCAGCTTGAGGACTCATAGGTTGTCCTGATGTTCCAGCTTGAGGACCCATAGGTTGTTCTGATGTTCGAGCTTGAGGGCTCATAGCTTGTCCTGATGATCCAGCTTGAGGACTGATAGGTTGTCCTGATTTTCCAGCTTGAGGGCCTGTAGCTTGATCTGATGTTCCAGCTTAAGGACTCATAGGTTGTCCTGATGTTCCAGCTTGAGGGTCAACAGCTTGACCTGATGTTCCAGCTTGAGGGCCAATAGCTTGACCTGATGTTCCAGCTTGAAGACTCACATCTTGACCTGATGTTCCAGGATGATCATCAATAACAGGTGAAATTTCAGCAGATGTTTCACTTGATTGGTTGTCTGTATCATTACAAGGTCTTGAAACTCTTGAGTTAGCTGAAAGTCCTCTTCTGTAAACTTCTCAGGATTCACTGGAAATATACCAGTTGTTTTGAATGCAGATATTCCTTTCTCCGTTGTAGCAGCCTTTACATAGGCTTTGTTGAACAGACTTAAAGATCAGCCATAGTGATTTGTTGATCAGCATTTAGTGCCATGAAGTATTTGAATTCTGTAGCCATAGCTGTCCCCAGTGGTGAGAAGAATTCCACATCTAGAGGTTGAAGCTTATGGGAAGTGTGAGGAGGAATAGATACCATATGGATATGATTTTCTTTACAAAATGTGTAGGCCTCCAATGTACACTGAGATGAATGATTGTCACACACAAGTAAAACTGGATCATCTGTGCTGGGTTTCATGGAGTTCTTAAAGTGTTGGAGCCACTTCATGAATAGTTCTTCATTCATCCAACTGTTCTTTGAACATTGGTAAATTGCTCCAATAGGTCCACCTCTTTGGAGGTGTGTGGCCATTCTTTTACGAGGATAGATCATCATGGGTGGTACAAATCCACTGGCAGCATTCACAGCGCAAACAACAGTAACTGTTTTCCCTCTTTCACCGGATGTCGCAGCACCAAAGTTCTTTACTCCCATCTGGGCATATACCTTAGGTGACTTCTTTTGAACTGTTGTTATGCCAGACTCATCCATGTTATAGATACGACTACCTGAGAAGTTGTGTTTTTCAAACACATTGAGCAGGTTATCATAAAACAATGTTACTTCATCTTTATTGAAAGAGGAAGTCCTATTCAGACTTGTGTTCTCAGGCTGATGGAGACTAATTGATGGATTTCTCTTCAGAAACGAATTTTCCCAATCTTTTCCCGTGAACTTCGTTTCCATATTGAATTTATGCTCAATGTTATTTCTCTCGGCATACTCATATGCCGTTCTTCTCAGCTCAATAGATGTTAAACCACAGAACATCTTGGACAGCAATATGACGTGTTCAGTTATCTCCTTCTCTTGTTCCTGAGTGAAGATAGGCTTTCTTCCTAGAGGAACTTTCGATTCCTTCCCAATTTTCAAGTGTCTTCTGAGAGTAGCCTCAGGAACCCCAGACTTTCTCCCTGCTACTATAATCTTGACACCTTCATTTTTTATTTCTCTCAGCGCAGCAGCCAATCCAAGACTAGTCCAGCTCTGTCTGTCACCTTTGTGTTGATTTTGTCAAGGCATTTATAACAAAAGACAAAAGTAAGTAGAGTCAAAGGAAAGTCCAATCATATCCGAAAAAAATTTATATAATCAATAATGTTGAAAAAAAAGACATACTGATAAAACAAACCACACTAGTCATAGAAAAAAAAACCAAGTCCACAATTTTATTTCTTACCATATAAGTACATGAAGGGCATTATGATGCACCAAACAAATGCAAAAACTTCTACGCGTTATTTATTCAACTGTCTAAAATGAGCCTGGTTTAGCAAAGATCACATAAACACAAACAAGTGTACCTCGAGATCTTACCAGTAATAAAAACTAGCAATTCTAAGGTGTATCATTTATTGAACTCTCTAAAATGAACTTGTTTGAATTCTAATTTAACATCAAAACACTTATGCGTGATTGGAGGAATTTAGTAACAGTGATGTCAAAATTAATTTTAAAAAGCCCGACTGCAAATAGATTTTCAAATCAAAACACCTGCCTATTTGCATGCAAAATATTAAAATACTGAGGAAAAAATCCAAAAAAGTTTACGTGTGAAGTACAATATGACGTTCGCGCCATATTACCCCATCGGCTCTGCGTCATAATAGCCTGTTTGACTTGGTGAAGAAAAGTTTGTAAAACCCAAGGAAGTTAAACGCTTAAATACATGCAAATGACACTAAAAGGTAGTGAAACAAATGTGTAACTTACCCTATCACTTCAGTTTGATTAATTTCAACATCAAGTGGTCAAAACACAATCACTTTCTTGAAAGCAAATAACACAACTAATGCACTGAATGTTTTCACAAAACTGAGCTAGTCAGCACACATGCGGAGGACAAATACCTTTGTCCATGAATCATCATGTTGATCGCTATGTGGCAGCACCTTTCAGTTCGATCTAATTATCACAGATACTTCCGGACAGCCCTGTGTCATATTACCCCGCTGCATCCTATTTGCCGTACTTCTCCTACCTGTATTAAGCAAGATAGTGCCCACCTCGGTAGCGTAGAGGGTAGCATGTCTGCCTCACGTTCAAGAGGTCCCGAGTTCAAATCTCGGTTAGGGTGAGTTATCTGGATAAGGTTTTTTCCGGGGTTTTCCCTTATTCTAAAAGACGAATGTTGGGTAACTCTAAGCTCCATGGACCCTGGGTTCATTTGAGCATCATTTCACCCAATTCATTCATCGTCCGATATGACTTAACATTGGAGGACGTAAATTACACACAAAAAAAAAGCAAGATAGCATCCAGCATTTCATCTTCCTGTTCCTTACTTCCAGGGTTGAGTTTAGGGAATTGCTCATCTGGGTCTTCTCCATTATTTTCAGCAATGTCCACACTGTCTGCAGCTTCATGCACATTTTCTTCAGCACCGCTCTCTACTGACGTTCGTTTTTTTGACTGAGATGATGTATTACTCAATTTAATAGTCTACTGAATTGGCTAATACCTCTTCTGTTCAGATTTAATCCATCTCGTCCTAAATCATAGTTACTAATCCATGCATTTCCATCTACAAACGTACAGTCATTTTCTCTGCAAATCCAGTCCAGTACTTAGTTTGTAGCATCTATGTAACGGTCGTCTTCGTCTCTGTGGCGGAGGATGGCACTTACACAAATTCTGGCTTGTTGATAAAGTTCCTTCGCGGTTTTCACTAGTTGCGAAACTTTTTCCATTATCTCCGCCGGCATACTTGCAGTTCGTATGTTGTTTGTACCCACATGGGTGATGACTGTGTCAGGATCATCCCTGTTTTCTTGCAGCTTCCTTTGAATATGTTCTATCCTGGCTTCTGGGTAGCAATACACAGAGACTTCTCCGTCGACGTATGCACTGGTATGACGCACCATCGAGTCCCCTATCACAATGGCCGTCTTCTTCTCAAACATGTTTTCCTCATGTGTTATATATTCAGCGTCATTTTCAGTTTTACTCGATGAGTTAGTCTCCAGTAAGTACTTCGAACCTGTTGCATAGTTTAATTTCAGATTCCCGCATATTTGTAGGTCTGCCATTTCGACGCCGATGTTTTGTTTCGTACATTGACCAATGTGCTTCTTTCACAACCTCCGGGCATTCTTGCACCTCTTCTTAACACTTGTGATTTTTACTCTGCAGTTTAGCATTCTCATTCTTTACAATATCATTTTCGCGTCGTAGGTTGTAGATTTCTTTGTTTGCCACCACGAGATTTGTTTATTTATTGACTTTGCCATGAGATTCACTCGTACTTTCACTTTCACCATTCACTCTACTTTTGTTACTGCCGAAGCTCTTTTGATTTCCTCTATTAGTGCAAACAGAGACCCTTTTGAAACCAAAAAACTCATACTTGTCATCTTCACCATTATCACCGGCCGCCATCTTGTCCCTGGCAAGTTTCAAAGGAGTAAACCTTATCAAATTACTGAAATTCAAGTTGAACCAAAATTGCTCTAATAATCGAGCCAAACAGATAGCCATCATAAAAGCTATGACAGAAATCAATAAACTTAATGTAGTAGAACTAGAGAAGACAATTACAGTCCATACTGACAGTCAAGTAACCCTGTCACTTCCCGAGAACAATAAGAAACATAATTTCATAACAACAGATATGCACAGTATTCTAGCAGCACTTAATCAACAAAACTGGAAAATATACTTCAAGTGGGTAAAAGCACACATCGGCATTCCTGGAAATGAACTAGCAGACAAGTTAGCAAAGCAAGCAGGAGAAGAAACAGGAATAGAAACAGTTTACAACACAATACCAAAATCTACAATTGAAGCAGAAATTAGAGAAAAGGGAATACAGGATTGGCAGAATAGATTTAACAACTCAACTAAAGAAGAAATGACAAGGAGTTTCTTCCCCTCCATTAGAGAGAGAGAGAGAGAGAGAGAGAGAGAGAGAGAGAGAGAGAGAGAGAGAGAGAGAGAGAGAGAGAGAGAGAGAGAGAGAGAGAGAGAGAGAGAGAGAGAGAGAGAGAGAGAGAGAGAGAGAGAGAGAGAGAGAGAGACTCAAGGTGAATCTGTCACACACAGATTTTTTGACAGCACTAACTACAGGACATGGAAAAACCAATTCAGACAACACAGATTCCACATCGCAGATAACCCTACATGTACATGCAACATGCACCAAACAGTACATCACATAATATATGAATGCCCAGAAGTACTACAACAAAGAAACACATTAAGAGCAGATATTAGGAAAAAAGGAGGAAGCTGGCCAGCGACTACACAACAGCTTGTATCCAAATATCTGAGAGATTTCCAACAATTCTGCAACTCAATAGGACTGTGAAGTGATGTGCAGTGCAGTGTAAAAACAAACAGTTAAAGTTGTGACAGTGAGAGTGACATCAACATTGATTACAAGAACAATAATAGGAACTATAAGGACATAAAAAAGACCAAATCAAGAAACAAATTAAATACCAAAGAATACAAAGCATGTAATATTACTTGTAATGGGGCATGCTGTTAATTAATCTTTAAAATAATAATAAAAAAAAGCACACACACAGTTATATATGAACTTAATTCTTCAGCCAGTTTTCATTCAGTTTTTTACAATAACCAATACGAAAGTATTACTGGTTACTTGGTTGCTGGCCACAGAACACCATACTTTACTGGCTACATATACAATTCAATTTTCTAGCCTCCACAAAGAAGCCAACAAGGGGATTCACCATAATGATATATGATACACAACTCGCTCTTCTTCACATGATGTTGCATATTTTAGCATTATAGCATCATCAGTGATCCAGCCTGTCCAACATTACCATTGTATGATGCAGATGGTAGAAAAAAAAATTCAATTATATGCACCATAATATAGCATTCAAGTGAGTCAGAATTCCAAAATTAATAAACATAATATGGAAGCATACATTTATAAATCCCATGGAAAAATATGGAATTGCATGAACTTCTGGGTTCTAGTGATAACATAAGTAATATATGAGGGCTATTCAATAAAGAATGATCACATTTTTTTGACATCATACCTTTACTCATCCTCATAATTTTGATGGTCCTTCTAAAAATAGTCTCCCCTGAATGTGATTCACTTGTCCTAGCATTTCTGCCAGTCTTCAAAGACATGCTGGAAACCATATTTTGAGAGATCCTTCAAAATCGCCTCCGCAGCCTTCACCACTGCTTCTGATGCTGGATAATGCCTCCCACGAAGGCGTTTCTTCAAGTTAGGGAATAGAAAGATATTCAGCAACAACATTGGCAATATGCGGCTGCACATTATTGTGGTGTAGCATCCAGCCTGCTTCATGGAAATGTGGTCTTTTGCGCCTGATATGGACTTGCAATGTTTTCAGGACATCCCTGAGGTATTGTCCAGTTACTGATGTGTGTGCAGGTACAACATGCTGATAAACCATTCCATGAATATCAAAGAATGAGATAACCATAACTTTTCCAGTAGAAGCAACCACTTTTGCTTTTTGGGGGGTTGGTGATGAAGGAGATTTCCACACTGAGTTTTGCTGTTTGCTCTTAGGATCAAAATGATGTAGCCAAGTTTTATCAGCAGTGATTAAATTTGAAAGAAACTCCAGATCTTCCTCTAACATCAACTTTAACGGTATGTTACCTCCATTGCAGCGGTAGGCGATACTGAACATGGCTGAACTTGCCTGGTTCTCACAGGTGGGAACCAGGAGTACCAACAATGAAACCATTACAGCGTGTTTGTTTCACATTAAGCTAACAGAATATAAAAATATTGAATTTTATTGCGGAAAATTATGACCATAAAAAAATTAAGATCATTCTTTATTGAACAGTCCTCGTATGACACTTATTCAATATATTTTGCAAATGTTAATATTTTGTTTTTTGCAAATAATGTCTGATAATGAAAATCTTTATGCACTTTCCTAATAGAATATAATTATGTGGATCAGGTAATTTTTGAAAACAAAGTAAAAAGCTATTATAAATCTATTTAAACTTCAGCATAATAATTTATGTAAAGTTTTAAAGTGGCATTGTCAAATACAATAACTCATGGAGCTTGTATTCAGTCTGTCATGGGCTTGCATTCAACATGGTCTTACTTGTGGACTTTAACAATTAGAGTTCAAAACTATCTTGCTGTTATGTTAGTAGTAAAATTGTTGTTAAAAAGTGAATATAAACCTTAAATTTAAGAGATAAGAATAGCTTGTCTGTAATATAAAATGTATTCTTCTGTTAACTGAATTGTGTTATAATAGCTAAGAGAAGTGCAGTTTATAATGCATTTAGGTTCAGAAGTTATTTGAGTTCCAAATAGTTTGATTTATCGCCATTCTCAATTTCCATCAAAAATATCTCTTAAGACTAGATGATGTTGATTAATGACACTAAACAACACTTACTTTTAAATTTCCTGGAACATGTTTCGGAGGCTACTTTCCTCCATTGTCAACCGTGGCATTTTGTGAAAAAAAAACTACATCTTTAATCCACAACCAAAAGTACTTAGATACATAACAGGAAAGCAAGAACTGTCCACGTGGGAAAAAATTTTAATTGCAAAAAATACAAACAAAGTATTCAATTTCAACATCCCCCAAAAAGATTTGCTCAGCAAGTTCCTCTTACCGCCACCAGGGGAGACTTCTGACAAAATATCACCAGCTGCACCACTGAGAACCAGGCGATGTCTGGTTGACAATGGAGGAAAGTAGTCTCTGAAACATGTTCTGGGAAATTTGAAAGTAAGTGTTGTTTAGTGTCATTATTTGACTCACTCTTAAATTTAATTTATTACAACAACATCGTTTTCAACACTTCCATGAAAGGAGAATATAAACCTGTTGGTGAGGTGATGCCCTGATTTGTAGTACTGATGTTATCTAACAACAATCAATATATATTCATTTTTGCATTATGATTTTACACACCAAAAACAATGTTTTATTGTTACTGTTATATAAATAGTCATTCTGTAACATAGGAACAATAAACATTTGTTTATGTGGAAACTGTTTGATTTCATACATGGAATAGAGAGTATGGTTTTCAGTGATAGTTACTTCTTTTCTAAATAATTTTGGTGCACTTATAAACAGAGGCAATCAAACAGATAATTATATTTAAATTTGATTCCCCATTGATATCTAAATCTACCTAATGCATAAAACAAAAATAAAGCAATCAAATTAGCATTGGTGTTAAATCATTGATTTGCATCCACACCAACAATTTAGCATTTTGGGGTTGGGGGGAAGAAAAAAAATTACTTGTAAAATAGCAGAAAAGTCTGTAATACTCTCTTGCAATGTATGTAGGTTAGTTCATGCAGTATAAAGTTATACTAGAGAATTCTATATAACAAAATTTTCCACATTATTGACGCACATTGCTAACATGTATTCCTCTCATATGCTAATTATATTACCCCCTTCCTTGAACACATTGATGGCAAGCAAAGGAACATGGTGGAGGATATAATGTCATGCCACAGCCATTATGTCATTAGACACTTGCTAGGGAGGAGAGATATATTGTAATGAGCTGGAGTTGTGCTGTTTTTCAGGGACCATGACAGTTCATGACTGCTAATCTCTGAAGTGCTTATTATACAGCTATGTATGTTTAACTTGATCAATACTATCATAGACTTGTGATGTGGAATCATTGTGAGTGACTTATCTGTTGAATTACAATGGGTTTTGTTATTCCTGTGTTTATATAGTATAGGATACCTAATACAAATACGTTTAATGTATAACAGTATAAATAAAACCAACCTCATCAGTATCAAATCCTGTCTCATCTTTGGAGAACTTATAGGGTAGAGATGCCACGTATACCCACTCCATCTTTCTCAGGGAATCTTCCCCAATATCCCTTCAGGAGCAAGTCCTCTCCCAGTGCTCTTGTATTTTTCTAGCTGTAAATAAAAAAAGAAACATGCACTTATTAGATTATGTGATAGAATTGTTACCTGATTCTTTTCCATCAGCAGAGTTAACTTACATCCCTATTGAAATTCACTTAGCAGGTATTATCTCTGCTCTTGTATAATTGTATTTAATGCCCATATGCAACCACAGTGGTCTCTGGGTTAATGCATTAAGTTTATGTATTGACCTCTTTGAAAAGGTAGATAACCACTGGAACACTGTAGCACATTGTTTTTATGCATTATACAGCAGTGTAATTAATTAGTCTTTGTAGTTGAAATAAAATTGATGTTCTATATTTTTCTTACCTAATGTCATATGCCAGAAATGCACATTAAGTATAACAAAATAGTATAACAATAATCGTTTCTCTTTCTCCAAAATCTGTACAAAACTATTTATGTAATACCCTCTACGCTCCCCCTTTCTTGTATTGTCCTTTGTTGAAACTGACTAATTTTCAGAAATCTGCATCCTTTTCTAAATTAAAGAAAACAAGTATTTTTTCTCTTCCTCCAATCAATGTACTGCATGCCTTTTCACTAACTGCATTATGTTCACAGAACACCAAATGTATGTTGCTGAACATTTAGCAGTAACCACCAAAAAGATAAAAATACAGCTATGAAACTACCATAGAGATTTTTAAACTCTCAGATAACTGTGGTTAGTTTACTATTCTATGGAACTCGTGCATGCGCAGAAGAAAACCCTTCTTTGTCATATAACTTATGCTCCTGAATGGTCCATGGGCTTTCTTGCTCTGAGGCTTTTTATCATCTAAGAATGTCAAAAAATAAGACTGCCTTTGGTGTGGACCAGTGCAAACATAGTCCAGACAGAAGTAATATCTATGAATAGGGTGTATATTAACCATATTTCAAATAGAAAGTTGGTGATAAGATAAATGTTTGTGTTTCATATTGCATGTAAAAGTTGTGTTGAGAGATTATGATTTGCCAAACCAATGATATGGAAAGAGCAACAGAATAACCATGGTGATTGTTACATCTGTGTTGACAAAGTTTCTGGCTATTAAATAAATAAATTTAAAAAGAAAAAAGAGTCACCTCTTTAATGTGATGGTTACATGTCTGCCTCCCATTCAAGAGGTCCTGAGTTCAAATCTTGGTCAGAGTGAGTTCTTTGGTTTCCCTTACCTGTAAAGATGAATGTCAGATGAATCTAAGTTCTCTGGACCCTGGGTACATTTGAACATTATATCAGCCATTTCATTCATCAGCTGATATGACATGTATACACTGGAAGATGTTAACTAAAAGGAAAAAACAAAAACACAGGAATTAAATGTCTAAATCTGAACTCAGCTACACAGCCTATTTATTCCTCATGGACATGAACTGCCCATATCTTCACCATCAGCAGACCTCAGTTTTAGTGAATCTGAAAGCAGCTCCTTGAATTTTGACAATGAATTGGTTTCTGATCCAGAAGAGCTTGACAATTCACCACAACAATTTGAGTTAAATGATTTAGTAGGTATGTAAGCCTCACAAAACAAAAAAGTGAATTACTGAATTCAAGACTAGAGGAGAAGAATTTGTTATCAACTAGCCTTAAATTTTTGTCATACAGGAATCATTAATGCTTCAGCAATGATCATTTAAACCCTGTACAGGCTGAGAACGGATACCGAATAAGCAGTACAAAACTGTAAATTTTTTAAATTAAAGATTGTTAAATTAACAATTAAAATTGTTAGATGCTGTAAGAATGCTTCATAAATACACATTCATATATTTGGCAATTATTAAGTTATTTTAATGAAACAAAAACTGGATTAAAGTCCATTCAAGGTAGTGTACAACTACAGTATAATTAAAGTGCGGACTATATTCACAAATCGTTGAAATTTCACTAATTTGTTTCACTGTAGCAAAAGCCATTCTTTGAGTCGAATGCATCTAATTCCTGAGTCATTTTGTTTTGTGTTCATATATATATATATATATTGTCACTTTGTGGGTTCATAGAATTAAAAGTCCAAGTTGCAGAAATTTAAAATGCTCTTTATTTCCATAGAAACACACTTTGGTCAACCCTTACAGTAGCAGAATTATGTCACATACACAATTACAATCTTCCAAGGTCGTTGACCACAACAAACAGTTTACTTTCAAAACACACACCAGTTCCAATTACAACTGTTTTCTTCGACTCTGTTTACGAGTGTTACGCGGCTTTCTTAAATACCTCCTCATGGTTCCAGAAGATAATCGAATGTTCTGTAAGACAGCACCAGATGAAACACGAACATTCCAGACGTCTAACTTTATCTGTGTTGGCAAGCCTTTTATCTCCGCGCTATATTTATCTGTTTTGGCAGGGTCTTTATCTCCCTCCTGAACTACACACACACGCACGCACGCACGCACGCACGCACGTACGTACGCACGCACGCACGCACACACACACACACACACACACACACACACACACACACACACAGTGTTCATTTTTATTCGTTATTTCCCGCCCTCCGACTGAGCAAGAATGATGTCATAGTTGACTGGTGAGTCTATCTTGAACTCATAGTGCCCTCTACGGAGAAGCGGCAATTGAGGAGCAGTTTTTCAAAACTTGATAGATGCAAAATTTTACGAAATTGAGTTATATATAGTATCAGCATAATTTTCACGTTCTGCATCGTTCTGTGAAATCATATTTTGCAAAATTTGATTCATGTCTTGTGTAGAAGGTAGGGAATATTAGCAGTTTTTTCAAAACTCGATAGATGCACTTGGCTCAGTTAAAGCAAAAGTTGATAGATGCAATTTTATGATTTTATGGTCCAGCGTGTAGCAACCTCAATTCTATGAAATGCATTGACTGCCATCTCATTGTTGTAATTCTTGGAATTCTCAATAATTTCTGCAAGCTTTGTTCATTGCTGCAGCATTGGCAGTAACTGCAAACTCAGGGTGTGCGCTTGGACTTCACATTCATTTCTGAAAGCTTTGTTATACTTATATGGCATTTTATCCTTAGCTTAGACCACAGGTTGAGACATTGCCCTGTACTATGCACAATGGACAGGAGCTCAGATTGTGAAACTGTACCAGTCGTAGAATGCGAGGGAGTTAGAAATTGCAAAAACAAGGAAAGGGAATCAAAATGCAAGTCAAGGAAATCTCATACTCCAGCAATTTCATGTTCAGATGATCTTGAGTGTACTCCACGAAATCCTAAAAATAAAAGGCATAAACTCTGTGATGTAGCCAATTTAACTTATGATATAAGTGGCTTTCACCATCATCTTTCCATGCTAAATAAAATAGATCAAGATAAATTCCTTATGAAATATATGCATATTACATCTACTAATTGCTGAGTGGTGAAGAAAGAAGCTCCAAATATGAAGCAGACTGTTGACATTCAATACAGTGTGAGAACTAATGATGGCCGAGTATTGTCAGTATGTGCTGCAAGCTTCCAAGGAATCACAGGGGTGTCAAAAGATAGATTATCTCTCCTGGCTAAAAAGTTTCACCTATCTGCAAATACCAGAGGAGATGACAGAATAGGAATATTACAGAAGGGCATTTCTGCTGCTATAAAACCTATAAAACAAGACATTAGGAAGTACAAATGTAGAGAAAGGCAATATGGATGAGCAGAATCAAGGAGAGGATATTTACCTCCATAACTTAATATCTGAAAAATGTGGAACAACTTTTGCAAAGAGATAAGATTAAGAAATCTACCAGCCTGCTTATTGTCAAAATATAAATACATATTTTACAACTTCAATTTTTCATTCCGTACACCACACACTGACACATGCTCCAAATACAAAATGGGATTGATGAAGATATCATAAAGGCAAACGTGGAAAAGGAACTAAGAACCATGTACAGAGTGCACAAGCTGCGTTGAACAAGGTTTTATCAGCTATTGAAAGAGGAATAGACCGAGGCAATCACTGTTTGTTTTGATATGCAGCAGAATCAACAACTGCCTAAACTTTCTGTTAGCGTTTCTATGCAAGGCAGGTATGGCTGTATAATCTATGCATAATGATTCCATCTAAAATCCAGAACAAAGACGACATATCTTTGTATAACTTGGTTGGAAACTGAATCTGCTAAAGACTGCAACCAGGTTGCCTCAGCTTTACACACTTCTTGTTGAATAGTGTGAGTATGTTCATGCTTATTGCTTTCATGGAGAAGAGTAAAAAATTTTCCCGCATTTTACGTATCTACCCAATATGTGGGCACAGTTATATGCCTCCTGATAGAGTGAGCAAAGAAGAGAAAAAGGATGTTCAAAATCTAGCTAAATCTTTTGAAATACCAGAAATCAAAAGAATTTTATGAATATGTACTAGAAGATACCAATAAAGGTTAAAGCTTACTTATTCATATTGTTTGAAATTTCTTTGTATTCAGTATGTTTGTTATATAAACAAAACAAACTATTATATTATATAGAATAAAAAGAAGTATTGCAGAAACTGGAGTGCCATTGTTACTAAAATTAGGCAAGTGAGTCAACCTTGTATATACTTTTCTCCACTTACAAGTTTTTTATGAAGACTAGTTTCTGGGGACTTCTCCCCTATCGTCAGTTCTGTGGTTGACTGATGATGCATCCGGTTATCCAAAAGCAACGTTGCGGATGATGAAATAGAGGAATACATCAAATTAACCACCCTATATATTGAACAAAATAGCTTCACGTTCTCCAGCAAGATCTTCCAACAAACAGCAGGCTTGGCCATGGGTAACCCTCTTTCACCATTACTAGCTAATCTGTTCATGAGCAATTTGGAAACACACATTACTAAAGCCTTTCCACATATTTTCAAATGTTGGCATAGATATGTCGACGATGTGTTTGCTATAGTCCCTAGAAGACTAACCGAGGATGCTATAAAGTTGCTAAACCTACAAGAAAAATTTATAGTTTTCACCATTGAAGTAGAGCAGGATGAATGGCTACCTTTTCTAGATTTGAAAATCATTAGAACACCAACAGGATTACAATTTGGAATATACCGAAAAGCAACACATGTTGACAATTACATTAAATGCAACCCATTCAACCCAGTACAACATCAATATGCAGTATTCCATAGTTTAGTTCACAGATTATTCAACATTCCGCTAACAAAAACAGAATATGAACAGGAGTACGCTCACATACACCAGGTTGCCGAACTGAACAACTATAACACAAATTTCATCAAAAAACTGATCTACAGACACAAAAGAAACAAAAACTTAAGGGACATTACTACGTTAAAAAAACTAGAAATCCCAAACACCAGATATGGAAAATTTACATTTCATCCAAAATACTTCAAGAAATTTGAAAAGATATTTAAGAGCTTCAACATAAAATTAGCCCCTCAAAACAAACACAACGTCCGCAACTTACTAAACCACCCTCTAAAAAATAGCACACCGAAAACTCAATTATCAGGCATTTACCAAATGAGTTGCCAGGATTGTGACAAGATATACATTGGTAAGACCAAAAGGAATCTAGGAACAAGAATGAAAGAACACTTCAGAAATATTAAATTCAAACAAATGGACAAGTCGGCCGTAGCACATCACTTTTGGTCTGAGAATCACAACATAAAACAAGAAATAGAACTGATCAAACAGGCAAAGAAACCTCTGGAACTACAGACTTGGGAAAACATATTTATTACGAAAAAACAGGACCTCTTGATGAATTTTGAAATTCCCGCGGTAGATGATTCCATCAAACTTACCAGGACATTAGATGGCAGCACGACACCAAGCCAGATGCAGACACCGGATGCATCATCAGTCAACCACAGAACTGATGATAGGGGAGAAGTCCCCAGAAACTAGTCTTCATAAAAAACTTGTAAGTGGAGAAAAGTATATACAAGGTTGACTCACTTGCCTAATTTTAGAAACTATTATATTGTTACTGTGAATGTAGCAGTACTTAGTTTCTAAGTTTATACCTAATCAAATAATCCTTATAAACATTAACATTTTGGTTGTATAATACATTATGTGTTATGAAAAGGTTAAAATAAGTAAAAATAATAAATACATAAAAAGTAACACAAATAATAAATAACAAAAAATAACAAAACTTCATGTAAAATTATTTGTGGTTGGTTTATTGACACTCGTCACTTACTTTTTCATATATTTATGAGAGACTAGTTTCAAAGGCCCTGGCCTCCATTTTCAATCTCTTCCCAACTGAAAATGGAGGCCAGGGCCTTTGAAACTAGTCTCTCATAAATATATGAAAAAGTAAGTGACGAGTGTCAATAAACCAACCACAAATAATTTTATATTAATTTTGACGTCACTGTTACTAAATTCCTCCAAACACACATAAAACTTCATGTGTTAATTTCTCGCTCCTGCAGAAAAGTTAATTGGTATCTATCGGTTTTTGAAAAACTCTGCATTTTCAAACTTCAAATTTGCACCAGTTAAATTACGGTATTTGTTTCTTTTCACATTCAATGAGACAGTTTCAGGAAGGAGAACTGAATGGCTAATATAGTTGCTGTGCTAACCAATTAGTATTGCCAATAAATAGAAAATGCTTTTCTCAGAAACGCAATTTGTGCATCTATCAAGTTTTGAAAAAACACTCCTCAATTTTTGTGGAACAGTAAGCACATTACAGCGCTGTCAGTATGGTTGCTCTGGTAATTAATACAAGCAGCTTCCCCTGGATATGAACACAGACCACTGCGTCGCCATGGTTGAATGCTACTTTTATATCGACATTACAATTGGTGTGACATATAAATGTAATTTAAACCGCTGCATAGAGGAGTTCATGCAATGCTATCCAGCATTCAGGCAAGTCCTTCAGAGCTTAATGTTGTCAAAAGTGTCCAGGTACCATCAAACTGACAAACTTTTGTTTGCAACATAAACATGTTGCATTTAATCAGTATACAATATAAATGTTTTGTTATTCTCATGCCTAGTTAAAATTTCTATTAGTGTTGGTATCCTTATGTCTTTTAAAACCAATAGGTGA
This sequence comes from Mantis religiosa, assembly GCA_030765055.1. Classification (NCBI taxonomy): domain Eukaryota; kingdom Metazoa; phylum Arthropoda; class Insecta; order Mantodea; family Mantidae; genus Mantis; species Mantis religiosa. The sequence continues at coordinate 227,402,025 of CM060948.1, forward strand.
ATCAAACATTTCCAAGATAAAGGATCAGTTACTCACAAAAGGAAAGACACTGGATGCTATAAACTGACTGGTCCCAATCTAGAAGCAATAAATAATGTTATGACAGAAAGTCCTCAAGTATACCTTCTCTCAATACAGATAGTGCTTAAGGGGAAGAGAGAAAGGAAATATAAGAAAATGGACACATAAGACTATATACTAGAGATATTTCTTGTTTAGACGTGGACAAAAGCTTTGTACATATTGTAACACTAATCTATTTTTCATTCCTAGAACATGTTCTGCTAATTTTCTGGTTTGTAATGAAGTTACATTATGAGGAAGCTGTGGGTGATAGAAAAGAATTGAGATCAAATTGAAATATTTCTATTTTATGTTACAGGTTTACAATATGCATATATTTCTACTATAACAGAAAAACAGATGTTCATTATGAAATAAGTGTTCATTGATTATCATTTCGTATATTCTTCATGGTATACTTTTATGTCTGCATAATTAGCTTTGCAGTGCACTGCATTGCACTATATACGATAGTTTTTTATAAACAGTTATCGTATCTACGCACACTATGTAGGGACCCGAACTCATTGATGGACGGAGATCATCTGCTCCAGTTTAGTGCACTGACAAAAACAGATGGAGAACTGACAGCACAACTAGTCACACGTTATTGGGAGGCCAGAAGGAAAATGGAAATTCTCCAACTCCATGAACATTAGCAACCAACCAACCAACCAACCATCATATCTACGCACCAGGTGAAATTACGCACCTGTATATTACGCGGGCAGACCCCCTCTCAAATAGTATATTTAGCTGCCAGTAGAGGGAGGCCTCAAAGCTGCTGTCAACACATCTAATACGATTGCAAACCGGTAGGGGAAACGTATATGAACTCACTCCATCAGCATTGAAATTGATGATATCAAATTTTGAGCGGTAAAATTACAGATAAAAATTAACACTATATATAAATGTACTGATTGTACTGATATATATACACTCATATCAGTACAAGGAAAATGTTCCCAAGTTACCAAGGAGGAAGTAGGGGTCCCCCAGGGTTTGGTACTAGGACCTCCATTGTTCCTAATAATGATAAATGATATAGAGAAGTGTCATCCATGCCACACTCTTGTCTATGCAGATGATACATCATTCTTGA